>JAAEAF010002589.1:0-87250 GCA_011037195.1 Triatoma infestans | reverse complement strand
TTATTGAAAATCGGTTTACCGGAACTACACACTTACACTAGACAGAAAAGTAGAAAAAGTGTGTTGCGTAAATTTGGTGCAATTATGAGGAATTAATAATTCATTTTGAGCTGGTTCGTGCGAGTTCTCTTCCAATGATTTGTTGTGGTGGTTGGTTGGTGGTGAGTCAAATGTGTAAAACTGAATTTGCTCTGTGCAAGTCTGTATTGTCACACTGTCTGAAAAACGCATCCTGAAGATGGGCGAACGCCCGAAACCGGTTGATGACCACAAAATGAAGCAGGCTACCACGGAAAATGTCTCTGATGATCTCCTCCAATCAGTTTGGATGTAACAATTTAGCAAATATTATAAACAAACAAAAAACAGGTTCTTGAATAAACAGAACCTGTTTATATTTCGAATGCATATATATAAATGTAAATATATTCATTTATACGTGAAATTCGTAAATAGATAAATACTAAATAAATCATAAATCATAACACAAACTATGGAAATTGCAGTTTGAGAAAGTTGAGTGAATGTTTCACAAGAGTTTTTTTAATTTTAATATTGTTAAAAATTAAACTACGACTTTTTAAAAGAAAATTAATAGCAATGAAGTTAATTATCTCTCTTGGGAGAAAAGTAACTTTTACTCACTAGAGAGATTTTTTTTTTCTCAATGTTTTTAATAAGATAATTTGCTCATGTATGTTTAGTAATGTAATAACTAGTTAGAAACTATAAAATAATATTTTCAAAAGGTCAATGTTTATTTTACTACAAAAAAATAGTACTGTAATTATTACTGGTTGGACTTTTTCCTTGTGTTTACTGTATTCACTAAACGATGTTATATATTTGCAAAGCTTGGCTGTGGATTATACAAACAACCATTAAAGATGCGTTTACTCTTGTGTAAATACAGGAGACTTGAGATCTTTCCATTTACATTGTTTGGAATTACTGAATTAAATCAGCATTAGAGCACTTCAGAATCTATATCTCTCTATCAACATTTCAGAGCAAGAAAATAAAAGAAAAACTTTTTAATCTTTTCCACTTCCTTTTTTTCTTTATATACTTTTAAATTTTCGATAAATGCAAGAAGATAAAATATAAAAAAAAATCTGATATTGGAAAAATTCTCATTCCATTACAATTAACAGTTCACAATCCTGGATTCGTATTCTTTTTTTTTTTTTCATTCTTTCTTTATTCCACTTTCAGTTCCATTCTTTTCTTTTCCAAATGCGTGGAAAAACCTCCTTCTAGCCTGAAGGGAAGAAGAAGTACCATATCATTAATTCTTGTCGCACAGTTTCTACTCTCAACCATCCCAACTAGAGGATCTTCATGACCCTCTAGAGAATATACCTCCCCGCTTTACTTCAATCCCTACTACTACACGCAAAACCTCTATTCCTGTCCATTCTTAGTTTCTTCGCACAGCCATTTTCAACCAATATAGATTCAATGGGTTGGTTTCAATGGGATCAGAAGGACAGCTGGCATAAAAGCGAGATGGGATGGCTAGGAAAGAGCCGGCTAGATCCCTTAGTCTGGGCCATTCTCAACCCCTCGCCGAAAAGATTTATTAAAGAATAAGATATTTACTGTAATCCTAATGGTTAAGGTTTATAATTTTTTTTTTTCTTTTTTTTTTTTTTTTTACAAATCGAACAATAATTTTTTTATTCAAATTAATATTGGAAAATTAAATTAAAAAAATGAAAGCTAAAGATTGAAAATAATTGGATTTTTCCGTATGCTTTCTAAATTTAATTAAATAAGAAAAAGAGATGAGGAAAAAAATACATTTATATTTATTAATTAGGCAGGCCAGCTGGAGGGGTATGGGCGGGGTCGATACCACATCATCCCATCGACGTACCCATACTAATCCTACTAAACCTCCACCACAATCACATAAAAAGTTTCTCCACATCTTATGAAAAAAAGAGTACGCATAAATACAAACATACATATATATGAAAAGTGTAATTTTACGTTTCTCACAAAACCATCACAAGTCTCTTATAACAAAGGGCCTTAAAAAAAACAAGAAGTCATCAACAGTTTTTTATGAGATGCTGGAAAAAATGATGAGCCGAACAGACTTGACAACATGCATATTTCTCTTAAGAGTAAGGAAAATTATAAGTGTCTAGGCATAAACCAGACACTTGATGCAAAAATAGACGCGGGAAGTGACAAATGAAATCAGAGTTACAATGAAAAATAAACAATGGAGGTGAAGAGGCTTACATTTTAGCGAGATTGAAGCCGATATCCTCGGTGAAAGCTGGTAATGGTTCAGGGGGAAGAGATATAATGGATGTAGAGAAAGAGATATAATGGGAGAAGGGGTAGAAATGTATAATGGGAGTTGTGGTCTAGGTGGGTGTGTTTTGTGAAAGTCAGGAAAGAGGTGTGACAGCATATGAGGAGCTGAATGGAAAGAAGCGAATAATGACGGGGATGATGCTGATAACTTTCTATCACTTAAAGTTCTGAACTGAATGTTTATAGTTGACGAGTATAAGTAAGAAACACTTTGCCAGTGAGCACTGACAAGAAAACTTTTATTCACTGGAGAGGCGCGATCACCGGAGGGGGAAATTTTGAGAAGTTCCCTGGTCGAAATCTAGAGCGTAAGTGAAACAATTTTATAAAGGGATAGAGGATATCCAAAGAGTGTGAGAAAGTTAGAAGGGGCGAGACCCCGCGACATAAAGATGCCGACAATCCCACAGAGAAAGAGTGGCGAAATGCGGGGAAGCGTGAGAACCGGGCGGGCGATGTTTGAAAAAGGAAATAATGCAAGGGATTTAAAAACTCTATAAACAGAGTTATAAAAATAGAAGTACAGGAAGCAGAATGAGCCGCGACTAAGCTATTCCATAGACTAACGATTTCAATCAAAAGTCTTTGAATCTGATTTTTTCAAAACCCAAAACAGTCCAGCATGAGTTGAAAAGATGTTTGTTGACAAAAAAAAAAAATGGCAGAAGCTGCAATACATAGAGACCATGTCTCCTTAAACGAGGATATCTTTTACGGGATCTAATTAAATAGCTACAAAAATTCTGTAAAACATCAATAATATACCTATATTAGCAGAACCCTTAGGAGTCCTAAACAGTATTGTGGAATGCCGAGTGTCCACTCACCTATTAGGATGGAGGAAGGGATGGCGGGAATCGTGGGAATAAGTCCATGCTTGGTTGATTGTCATAAATAGCGAATTATTTCTGTGGAAAATCTAGTGCAGAATTTGTTTACTAATTTTCCCTTCCTAGGTAGTTTATAAATTATCAAATTGTGCAATAAAATTTTTTTATGAAAAAAAATGCAAAAAAAATCAAGTTATTTCTTACATAATATTTACTGTTTTAAATAAGTAATGCGAGCTATAAAAGAAAACACTCAAAATTTTCAGTCTATTGTTGAAAAAGAAGGCAAAAGAAAATTAGACAAAATGCAAGATCCACCATTTTGTATTTGGCCGTTTATACAAATGGAACAAAATAAAACTGATGTTAAACACTCATAAAAACTTCTCCGAGGAATTCATAAAGTTAGAAAAATTTTCTTAGACCTGGAGTTTTTAGCTATTCATTATATTAATATTATGTAGGTGGCGCCGTCCACAAAGTACTGAAATAGTACTATAAAGATGGAAACCTAGGCATGGCTAATTCAATCAAAATTAGTTTTTCGCAACTCATTCAAGTCCTAACGGTAGATTATCTTTCAAGGTTGAGACTTATTAACTCGTCAAAGTTGACCAGGCGACAGAATGTTAACTTATTTATTCAATTTCTCCTACCGCTAGCGACAGTTATTAGGTGGGAGGTACGCTGACAAAGTTGAAGGCTATTTCCCAACACATCCTAGTGAGAGATGACTACATCGTAGAGGTAGTGAGTAGTTGACAGATGCTTGGAGTTTCGTTGCGGATGCTAATGCAAAATTGAGTCCCGCTTTGGTTTGGTTTGGATTTTGATAGTGATTGGTTTGATTATAAAGTCATAAAGGCGAATAATTGAAAGCTATTAATATAAAGCAACATAATTTGCTTCATTTTCATTCTGCTTCGTCATTCTAATCTTTGCCGTTAAATGCATCCTTCATTTTATAACATAAAATTATATGAAATGGAATCCACAGCGAGCTAAAGAAGAACAAAAAGACAAATGAGGGTAAACTACTTCTCACTCCCCATTCTTCTTGTTCTATCGTCCGCACACTGTTCCATAATATTGGGCGGCCAGGATATGTCCCAAATTCTGGTTATATTAAAACATCAATCAAGGCTATCTTACGACACATTTGACACTGATTGGTACCAACAACTAAAACCAACCAATCACAGTATCTCTACTCTCTCATACACTTACTCACTCCTTCTCTCTCTGTCTATCCTTTACTAGTTTTATTAATTCTACACTTGAAGTTTATTAAAGTACCGCCTTCTCAAGTTGAAATAAAGCCACAACTTTACACTTGGCTTCCTCACTTTACTGAACGTCAAATAAGTTTCCAGTCCACCAATCTGCTGTCGCCTTCATCAACTCCCTTCAACTCTTATCATATTGATAAATATTTTAATCAATAACAACATAATATGATACTTCTATTGTAATATATTAATATTTAAATAAGTTTAAATAATATTTAAAACATTTTAATAAATATTATACACCTAGCCGTTCTAATATCGAATTAAAAAAGAGGTGAATAACAAATGCTTTAGAATCTTTCACTGCAATGAACTAATCCAGTGATTTATATAAACAATCATTAGCTAACAATTTTATATAATAATCAATTATTTATGGTGCCTAGAATTTTCAGATTAGAATTACATAGCATTTAGTTTGTCATATAATAAATTATTTTTTAGAGAAATGGCAAAGCCGACAAAATAAGTTCATAAAAAAACATAAACCAAAGAAAAAAAAAAATCAATACGAAACACTCACACGGCCATTCGTCCTTAGTGAATAATTTTCTCAAAAGTTGAAATTTTTACTAAATATGTAGTTGACCATAATAATGTACAGATGGAAGAACCATAAATTACTTTAAAATGATAGTTTGCAGGTCAGTCTAACGTTACAACTCCTTCAGAATCTTCTTTGCAGAACTTTTTTCAGCAAAATGTTGTAGAACTTTATTTTTGATAAAAATTGAGAAATACTGAAGAAAAAAAAAATCATTCAGTATATTGGTTATACTTCCGGTTGGCAAATATTGTTCAAAATATTGCCAGATTCCCTTCTAACAATGACACGTGAAATATTAAGTTACGAACGTTTTGGGTTTTCAATTTTTGAGTTAATTAATGTTTTTTAAATAATTTAATAATTAATTACAATTATTCAATTATTAATTATAATGTAATTTTTGCCATTCTTTATAGAAATAGTTTGAAAATACAATTACAAAACTTACTGATATATCATAAATGAAATTAACAAATATCATATATTATATGTATTTACCGTCATTTTATTTTGCTTTGTACTTTAGCATAGATAAAGGATAGATCCAAAGGTTGAAACGTTAGCGCAAGACAACTATTTTCTGCCTTAAAAAACTGCAAAATTTATTTCCGGTAGATATTCATGTCGAAAATCTGACAGGCATTGCAATACTTCCTCTTATGGCAATTTGATGAGGTAAAAAATTGAATTTTAAAAACGGCGTGTCATCTCATTAACGAGTATCGTTAACAGTTTTTTTTTCTACACTTCTAAGATGATGTCCAAAACTGGAACAATAGAATTGAAACTGCCCTAGAATCTTACAGTAATAAGAGAAAGTAATAAGTAAATTCGTTTCAGAAACTTTTAATTCAGTAATTTTGCCTTTCAACGCTGAACTAATTAATTTGATTGATTAGTTGGAAGATTGTCGTCCTCAGTATTCTGTTCATATATATTTCACCAGCGCGAAGGGATAAAATATTCTTGAATCAAAATTTTCCTAGATAATATTCAGCATTATTAACTCTATGTAAAAGCTTTTCATTTATTTATTTATGAACATTGCATTCAATTGTTAACTATATCAATTAAAGCTCTCTCTAAATACAATATCATGGCTGAATTATCTTATTATCTGCCAGAATAATTTTGCCTTCAACATTAATACAATGCCCTTTGGAAATATTACAAGAGATTAGCGTTAACTTTTAGTTGTTTGGATGGTTGTTCTCAGTATTCTGTTCATGTACATTTCAGCAGCGCTAAGAGATTGAATATTCTTGAATCAGAATTTCCCATTACGATCAAAATTGGTTAAATAGAAATGTTACTTTACAGAATAGGTGGTTGATTTTTGTTCTTTAACTTTCTCGATAATCGATCAAACAATTTTCTTTAAGCCTGGAAAGCAACTGCACAAATTTTAACTGATAAATTTTATTTCGATTATATTTCTAGAAAATTGTATTTTATAGCTGGGGGCATTCTGCTGAGGTAAATTTAGGTTAGGGGTAAATTAAAACTGCTATCACAGGCTTTGCTAAGGGACTGAGGCAAGAGAGGCAGGTGTTCAATGCAATCACATTTAGCAAAAAAACAAGGGTGATTCTCTTCATTTCTGTTTTGTAATGTAACAATGTAACAAAGTTTAGTTTTCCCAACTAAAGTTCGCAAGTTTAATGAAAATTTGCCAATTTGCAGGAAGGGAAAGAATGTGTGAATTTTTCACTCCAGATTTATTTTCCACTTGTAAATGCAAAAAGAAAAACTTTAATTTTGTTGCGGAAAAGCTAAGAGGTGGAACCATAACAATTTAAGAAAAAAAAAACAAAGAAGAAATTATTCAAGTCTAGCCCTTGGGAATGAATTCAAGAAATGCCTTGGGAATGATAAAAGCCCGAAGTTATATTGTGGAATGCAAGCAAAAAAAGGAAAACTATAGCTTAGGGAAAAGACCCGTTGACCACAAAAAAGAAAATGATCAAATTAGTGGGAAAAAGTCATGGGAAAATTTTCGAACCATCCTGGTCAACTAGATAGAAAAAAATAAAATAAAAAAAATTAGGCAATACGCTGCCAACCAACTGGGGTTAGAAAACTTAAAGTTAATTAAAACTGGCCACAAACGGCTAGTAATAAAACATGTAAGCCACATAAGGTAGCTGATCCCCAGGATAGAAAGGGTAGTGAACTTCCCCTATTGTTGGAATACTGGCCATTTCTTTTTCACACCTAACTGTTGTACCCTAAAGTGCTACCAATCATCCAATTTGTGACCACTATTTTCCCCTTTCAACACTTGATAGTAGATAATCTATCTTATCAAGTAATCTTCTCAGTTGGTTTCCTTAATGTACTGGGGGGGGGGGTAGAACGTCTTCTTACAACATTTTTGTAAGTCAAAAAAATAAGAAATAATTTAGATCTCACTGAATTCTATAAGAAATATGGTTAAATTGTCTTCCGGTAAGCCCCTGGTTTTCTTAGAAAACAGTTTAAGAATATGAAAAATTGGTCTAAGCATGAATAGCTTGCATATAATTTTGTTAAATAAGATATATTTCAATGAACAATATATATATAATATATGTAAGTAATGTATTAATTTATCTGTTAATATTATTTAAATTTCAACAAGAGACCTCCATGAAGAAGTTTTTGGATTTTACGCATTTTGTAAAAGTTTGGAAATTTATATTTTAAATAATCGAGTGTGAGGAGGCAATAATCGAATGTGATGGAGCAAGTGGGGATTACAATTTACTTTCGCCCCTCTCCACTTTATCTTTGTTTGCGCTGGTAGGGGTCTCCAAATTTTGTAAGCAGGAGACTGTTGTTCTTTTTTAATTCTTACTTCTTCCTCGCCATGTGATCGCATAGTTTGGCGCTAACTGCCTATAAAGCTTGCCTCTTTGGGATCGGGTGATTTATCCACTCTATCATTCTTTTCCATCTAACCGGGTGGTTTGCCACACTACCTACCTTCTTCACAAACAAGCCTTCTTCCTATGGTCGATGGTTTCCCTCAATGTCATATACCTCATATTATCATCCCTCCAACTTTACCTTAAAAGTAGCTACGCCTATATAACAAAACACACGCAATACACAAGTCACACACTGGGATGAGGATCTTCCCATCTTCAAAGACTTAGCATTAGGGCACATTCGCTTTAGTCAATTAAGCTAAACAAGAAATCAACATACATTAATAAATCAACTTGGGTTACAATAAAAATGAGCATACGAAATTCTATCATTTTCAACTCACGTCATTTATTACATGCTGAAGGAGACCTCTTACGTATAACAAAAACTACATAATATTCTAGTAGGCTTCTTTACCAAAATTATTTTATATTTTCTAAATGACCTAAAAGAGTCGAAACGTCAACTAATTAAGAAAATATAAAAATTGAAGACTAATAATTACTTCAAATTAACCACTGAATTAAAATATTTAATTATAAAATTACTCTATAAAATAACTCCATAAAAACTAAATAACTTTTGATGTTGGCACAAAATTGAAGGAAGGGATGGAAACAGCTTTAAATAAGAAACAATAAGTCATTATCTAATGAGTTTGTAATGATCAAAATGGCAATGCTAATCTTCAGAACAATTTATAGACAATAATTAATAACAGGAATAGTTTACATAAAGAAAATAACCCACAATATCGGAAATATATTGTTCGGTATTTAGTATAAATTCAAATTTGCCGGCAACAGAGTACAATAATTCTATAAAATAATAATTAAAATTAAATAATTCTACAATAAATCTATAGGCTGTGTGTAGAGAGGGGGTAATCTATGAATTCTCTTTCTAAATTAGTCGCCATTTTAAGCTCAAAGAAATAAGCCGTTATACAACACTTTCTAAGAATAGGTCACAGTGTAATACCATATAATTCATGCCAGTTCGGTTGCCCTTAATTGTGAAAACCCAAGTTTGCCACTTCTAGTTTTCCTGGGTAGTGTGAACAAACTGGTCTTTGGTCGAAAAAAGCGGCTCAGGTTTTCTCTCGGACCTGTATGAGCTCATTGTGAAATCACATGGTTGTCACTTCTGTTTGGTTTCCTGCCGTGCAGCTTCTGGTAGCCCGTTTAATTATTATCTACAACCATCAGCCAAATAACAGTGTATCAGTGAAGACTCCAGACTTGGAAGCACATAAAAATTACTTGCTTATTCCTATTTTTATTCTCTCCTTTTCCCCGATATGGGCTAAGGACACATGGGTCTTCCAACACTGGTAACAAGGATTCTGCATTTCCAAAAATAAGCGCCATTCCTTTGGCTATTGAAAAGTGATAATAAATGATATTTGCTACCCATTTTTAAATTTAATTCATATATTCATACAGGCCACTCAATATGTTCACTTAATACATATTTGTATTTTTTTTTATATTTTTTTTAATTAAACAGAGCCAACGCGACGTATCTCACCCCAATATATTTATTTTATTTCTCCTACATTTATTGTACATACACATTCCAAAATGATGCCACCATGTAAATGAAAGACATTTTGCCAAATCGTAAAATTTACACTACAATAATATCGGTTGTATTTTTATTAGAAATTATGTGAATAATCAACAATTTTAATTGTTTATTTGATACTCAAAAAAAAAAAAAAAAATATTAATTGTTTATTCCTTTGTTTAAGATGATCTGTTTTGCCGTATTAAATAAATCTCGAATATGAATGGGAATTGTAGGTAATAGAGGCGTGATTTTACCTAATTCCCTATCACGTAACTCACCAAACAAACTTCTGCTGTTTTGCTTGTAGACAAATAATATCAGGCAAATTGCCTTTACATAAAGCTCTAAATTGCTTAATAACTGGAAAAGCCTATCAGAATTTATTGAAGTAAGATTTATAGTTATGCCTACTTTGCCATTTACATAATATCAAAGTAGCAAGTTTTCATCAATATATTGTTTAAATTTTATAACTATACAAATGAAATTTTACTTCTCTCAGAATATTGGGTTTTTTTGTCATAAAACTTGTAATGCTTTTTATTTTGTTTTAATATATGCTACTTTATAACATTTTTATCTATTTCTTTGTACCAGGATCACGCCCAAAAAATGAGTTGATACAATTTGGTATGTATAATGAATGTGAGAAGGAGAGAGAATTTAGAGTGAAAGGATTTTAAGATGAAATAAACCTGTAAACCTGGTGATGAAATAAATGCTGTACACTGTATAATGAGACAACACAAAACTGTAAGCACTTTACAAGTATAATAGAATTTAGGTAGCGAGAGATATATAAAGAGACCGACTAGTTGAGAAGGTAGAAAGGTTGCTGACTTGTTGTTAACTGGTCGTAAACTGTTGTAAAAACTTCCCTATAGGGCTAGCTTAGCTCTATATATAAAGAGTCTCTCACCCTAATCTGCCTAGGTAGCGAGTAACTAGATTGTTATTTTTGTGTTCCCCTCTGCTCTTCGGATCTTGTTACAATTTATAAACACAGTATCTTATTTTGTTTAGCTGCGGGAACTTCATCATCTGCTGGAAGAAGTAACACCAGGTATAAACTGGAATAAGCTTCATGGTTTCAAATAGGAGTGTGTCTTGATACTTCTAAGCTTTATCTTAGAAGACTGAACTGGAAAGTGGATTGTAAGCAGTGTGTCTATACTCTATTCTATTCTAAGAACCATAAGTCAGCAACTGCTCATGTAGTATACATTTAAAAGCCAAATAATCGCCAGGCCAATCATAATTTTTACCTTTCCTTTTAACCGACGTTTTGCCCAAATTGCAATGAACTTCTCAGGGTCGGTTTCGTCTAAACTCCTCTTGTCTTGATTGGATTGCTCCATTAGCTTTCAAACTGAAACGAATCTGAAGAAGCTCATTGCAATTGAGGAGAAACATTGGCTTCTAACAAACCACTGACACGGTCTCGCCTCAACGGTTCTTCAAAAATTATGTTCTTTCATATGAGATTAGATATATTTTTTTTTCTTTTTTTATAATCAACAAAATTAAGTTTCTTAAATATGTTTTGTTATACATTTTTTTTCTCAGAAATGATATAATACAATATAGGTTATTTTTCTCTATGATTTCTTTAATTTATTTTGATAAAAATATCTCTGTAAATATATACCTTTCATTTCTTCGTTTCTTATTTACTTTAAAGCAGTATAAACACCTGCCAGCGATAGAAACTAAGTCGAACTATTGTCACAATTGAAACAACTTAACCTTATTACAAATGGAAATCATAAAAGAACAACGATTGTAATGAAAACATTGGTAAATCAAACTTGAATTAAACATCAACCTTCTCTGACTTACACAGTGATTACTACTGCCCATTTATTAACATTTCCATTAATTTCATGCTTGTTGAATACATTATGTGATTTATAGCAGTGTGGTTGGGGAAATGGCTTTATATAGAGATTTTCTATTCAAATCATCAATTCGGAGACGGGGAGAAAGAAAGGCAGAGGGAGATTTGCAATATTTTTTTTGTTTGCAAGATTTTGATATATAAAAAAAAAATGATTTATGTTGGGAGTAGCATTTTAAACTAAATATAATGGAGCTGTTGAGGAGAGAAATTAGGTTTGATTAAATGAACGAGATATGAAGACACTAATATAATGTAGCTAAGTTTACACTAACTGTACTGGACTTTGTAATGAAAACGATAGAATGAATGGTGAGAGTAAAGATATGACACGATGCAACGTACAGTTGAATGGTTGTATCTGATAGATTCCCACTGGCTTATATACACAGGTTCTCCCACTCTAGCCTGCTTAAGTCAGAGAGTAGTCTCTGTTAACCAGAGAGGACCTCTCTTCTCTCTGCTGTGATTGCATTATCTTTGCGGTACCATTACATAAATTTGACCGAACGATTTATAAAAAAAAAAAAAGTAACAAATCATCGTGTTTTTTTTTCGTGGACAGAGATGTATTTAAAACAACACCTCTATAATTCAGTTGGAAAAAATACATAAATTTATAATGTGCAACATGAAAGGCAGCAGCAATTGTATTATATACATGTATATATAGATGGACATGGGTGGGTTACAGAGTAGGAAGGTTATTCACTGGTGTATGTACAAAGTATATATTGAGCTGAGACTGATAATAAAGGCAAAATTTAATAAATAATTGCGTATTTCTATAAGATTAAACCTAAGAATACAACAACGATTGACATGGTGACTGACTGATAAATTATGGTTACAAAAATTGGGGCAACATGTTCATTATGAGGGTAACTACGTTATATTTTAACTTCCCAGTTTTTAATTATAGTTTTTTAAATTTTTACAAATTAAACATGGACTAAATCAGGGATGGCAAATTAGATAAGTACATATAGTATTAATTGAATATAATCACAATGTGAAATATCTGACAATTATTTCGTTTATCGTATTTAGTTTAAAAAGTAAATGTATATACATATATAAATTTATACGTATATATACGTACGTATACGTATATATATATATATATCGATTTGTCTAAAATAGATCCAATTATTTTCCTTTAAACTTCGTATATTAATTACACCATAGAGACTTACATTGATATACGAGTATTTTACCAGGAACACTGATTTTTATAAAGATTTTAGAAGGGATAGCCTGGTTTCCTCTCAAGTGCCACCCCAGTGTAATGTATGTTGTTCCAACTTAAATAATGTTACCTTCCCATAGAATGCTTTGCTAGAATTTCAAGTTTAAAGAAAAATAGTTAACCGGAAGAACAAAAAAATGTCTAAAACGATTTCCTTTAAATTTGGAATACTGCACAGATTTAAAAGCTTATCGATTTAATTTGATACATATTTCTCGAAAAATTTGATTTTATCGATGTTTTGAGAGATCG
This sequence comes from Triatoma infestans, assembly GCA_011037195.1. NCBI lineage: Eukaryota > Metazoa > Arthropoda > Insecta > Hemiptera > Reduviidae > Triatoma > Triatoma infestans. The sequence goes on along the minus strand of JAAEAF010002589.1, from coordinate 74,373 downwards.
CTGAGCTTTAAAGTTAACAAACAAAAAACTGTTGATTGAGATTTTTTTTTTTTAGTGAGCTGGCAGAGAGCACAGATATAAGCGTATATTCTATATTTACAGTCATGCTAAGGCCCACTAAAGACCAATTTCAGGAGAAAATAATGTTTGTGTTTCAAAAAAACGTTTTTGAGAGTAAGAAAGAATAGGCACCAGTCCAGTCATGGTTTCATCTCGTCCAATACCAGCTCGATCACAATCTAGACTATATTTGCCAATTCAATATTCATAAAGTAAGTCTGTCTTTTCAAGTTAAGATCTGAGATAATGGGTGTCAATTATCAATCATGGAGACATAACTTTAATTATAATTACTTTAACTATTACTTTGTAATTTCAGTACTAATGGAAAGTCTGTCTCTCTTTTTAGATGAATGGTCCGATTTTGTCCACTTATCGTTTAGAATGTTTTGGATTTAGAAATCTTTCTCTAGATAATTGTCTAGCCATTGTTAATGGTCAAAATTGGATATTCTGTATAAATATAGCAATAAAGTGATGTTTTATAGGAAGATTTTGGTTAGTGAATTTAAATACAATTAAATTTGTTAATAATAAATTATTATTATTACTATCTGTGTTTATTATTATTATTATTGTTATTATTACTAGTTACTATTAAAAATTATATTTTTAATCTTAAAATGAATTTTTATTTTATTATTATAACCCATTTTCTAGTAACATAGCACGTATTTATTTAGATAGCACATTAGTTTTTAGTCAAATAGACAGACGGACAGACCAGTCCAGTGTCTATTCGTGTTTAATATTAATCATTTCTGTATTTCTTTTAGAAAATAAAACCTTTTTTTTTTAATTTAAGGCGCGTCGACATTTATGGTCATTGGCCCCCGGAGCCATCTATGTGCATTAGCCAGTGTTCTTTTATTACAGACAAATTCTAAAGAGAAAAATCTAAGAACAGCTGAACTCGAACCCGGAACCTCCGCATTACTAGTCCAGCGCGCTACCACTGAGCTAATCCCTTCCCTGGATTATTATTACCATTATTATTATGTAAAGTCACACATTCACGAACCGTCATTTATAGTACACTTCTTCATTAGTATGCTGACTGGCCCCTTCTATTAACCAGTCGTTAAAAAAAAAATGAAGTAATATTTTAGTACCCAAAGATGAACTAACTAAAAAAAAAAATCAAATCATATCAAAAGTAATAGGATAAGTTTAAAATAAAATAAAATAATATATCAAATAAACAAAATTAACACTCAATAAATAAAAGCAATAACAACAAAAATAAAATAAATAAAAAAAAATATAAAAGAAAATTTAGAAATATAAAGTGTAATTGAACAGTTATAAGTTTTGTTGTGGTTTTTTTTTATATTCTAAGTGAGAATGAACTAATTGTGGTAACGAAAAGCAATATCTGGAACAGTGCCAAACTGTGGAACAAGTTTTTTTAAATTCTTTCAAGTGTTAACCATACAAGTAGATGACTCAATCTCAGGCAGCCGCATTTATTTCTAACTATTTTATTTTTAATTTTTTATTTTAAATTGAATCAAATAGTCTGTTTGCGATTATAGTTTTATCATTGCAAATTACTATTCCGAATATTTTATTTTATTCCAAACATCATTTTTTAATTGGATTATTCTATTTGCAGTGCTCTCACCTTTCGTGCTTGAAATCAGGGTTCGATTCCCGTGAGGGCAAAGTCGGTGTTGACCCAGCATCGTGATAAAAAGTGAGAAGCTACAGTTAGTAGCGCCCTAGATAGCGAAGGCCGGAACTAAACGGCGTGGGAATTGCGGCGTGCTTACCACACGCCCCCACTATTCAAATCGCCGTCTGGCAAGCCTTGGCTTTTCATGGGCTATTGTGCCATAGGTTTTTTTTTTTTTTATTCTATTTGTAAAAACCATAAAATAAGCTAAACATTATTTTTAAAAAAACAAATCACCAATTTACTATTAGCGTCAAAATATAGTGGGGTATTAATAGTTGTGTGGTAAACAGTAAACCATCCCCAACCTCTATTATTTTAACAGGCTTCCTTCTCTCTAAGCCAATCATAGAGGGAAGTCATGATAAAAACAATGAGCAGCTCTTACTCATTGGTTCTACTGGATAAAATAGTTTATCCAATAACTTTTCTTGTCACAACAATTATTATAATTGTATTTCACATGTCACTCAAGTCATTCGTGAAAGTACGAACTGTTGTGTTCTAGGTGATTACTGTGTTTTTGTACCACAAGACCGGGGCAAGGAAGTTGATAATGGCTCTTTAAGTGATGAATAATTTTTTTTTTTTAAATATAACTTTGAAAAAAAAAATTAACACAGTTAAATGATATAGTAAACAATCTGGTGTAAAACGTTCAAACGAATTCTTATTTTTGTAGTTAATAAAAAACTATAAAATTATCAATTTGTTCACAAACTTATAGTTTGCCATCCTAATGCCTTTACAAATTATAACGGTTTTGGGGACTGTATGATTCTCTAGGTTTTGTGGATTACATTGTAGCCCCACAAAACAGTGCTTTCAACAGTCCCAAATTACACTGAAATCTAACGTCACAGATGTTATATCCCTTCCCTCTCCCCAGAAACGCATAACATAATTTATCCTGAAAAATGTGTCCCTCCTCCCCAAAAAATGTGATAGACTTATATTTGAGTTTTTAGTATCCAAGTTAAAAAGAAATTCATTAGAGCTGGTATAGAGAAAATTTCAAAAAATTGGAAATTATAGTTGAACTTTCGGCAATCTGAATTTCTTCAAATTTGGAATTACGACTATTGCTTATTATTTATAACTATGTAATTGCAGTAAGAGAATTGTATCACACCAAATTTTTATTATTATTACTCATCAGTCTGTAAATCATTACTGCCATAAGCTAATTAAGTGAATTATTTAAGGAAGGTATTCTTGCCTAACGTCTCTCGCCTAACTTGTACACCCTAATAAACAAACGGATGAATGGCTTACATAAACTTTACTCGTTCAATAATCAAAATAAGTTTTTATTTCTAACCCGTTTTCAGTTGTCTCCAAAAACAAGCACCATAAGCATTTTCCGGTTAAAATTTTAAGCATTAAATAAAAAAAAACTGTTATAAAGTGTAAAAAAAAATTTATAGAGATTTTAGCAAAAAAAAAAAAAAATTATCAACATTTCTATTGGCTGTTTAGATATTTGATTTAGTTTGTTCGTATTGTGTTGTTATATAGAGCTCTGTATAGATGTGTTATGCATACAGAAAGTTTACTAATGTATACATACAAACAGCAAACAATAAAACAGCTGTTACAGCAACAAACTAGAAATAAACCTACCATTTCTCAATCCATCCCAATATTCATCAACATTGTATCATCATCACACAGTTTGGTAACTTGGAATTATTTGCATAACAAAAACCCTATATTTTTTTATACACCCAGCGGCTAGCTATCCGTTCAGTTTTAAGGCACTTATAGATATAACCATGGTAAAAAAAAAAAAAAATGAATTACATTGTCAGCATGATACTAGTACGCCAGTTCGGAAATGGATTGGGCCATATATACATTCATAGTATATTATTGATTAGGTTTATTAAAACACTTGAAATGTAATAATGATTTATTATATAAATTCATGTTCTTATTAAATAATGAAATTACTCGTCTGTGAAAAAAAAAAAATATATATAATTACATATATCTATTTATGTTTATAGTTATATTATTAATTAATCAACAGTGAAAATAAGATCTAAAGAGTTGACTATTTCCACCCTAATAATTTTTGTGGTTAACAAAATTATGAATATACAAATATTCAATAATGATTATACAATAATTATAAATGTGGTACAATAATAACCACAAAACAACGAAAAGATTTATTTAGGAAGCCATTGTGAAGATTATATTGTTATATAGGCGCGAAACGTGGACGCTTGGTTCCCGTGAAAAAATGGAGTACTTCTAGCCACGGAAATGATGGACTTTTGCGCCTATCGGATAAGAAATCGAGACGCGATAAAGTGACAAGTGAAGTAATCAGGGAAATAATGGATGCCAAGGAAACTGTTTTGCAATATATCGCACTGCTACAAGTAAAATGGGGGCTGGCCACCTATTTAGAATGAGCGAACACCGATTACCAAAAAAGATTTTTTAAGTGGCAATTGGGAAGAAGTGGAAGAACGAGGCCGCCCACACCGAGGTGCCACACTTTCCTGGAAAAGAGCAGTGCATGAGGATATGGGGGGATGCGGATTCGGGGAATAGCAAGCTTTGTAGAGAATTACTGAGAGTCCAAATAGAAAAATAGCTCGTTTGGTGAGGAAAATTGGGAAAGCTCCTAAAAAACAAAAAATTATATATATATATATAAAAAAAGAAGTAAAGTAATGCCTATTTTTTCAGGCGGGCTTAACGTCCAACTACCAAATTAGGTGTCGTGGACGGGGGCGGAAGCACCTACTTTAATTAACATTTTTTAAACAAATATAAAATTAGCAGTTATACGCTGGACTCGAACTGGGGTCCTCCCACTTACAAGTCCATGCTCATAGCCACTACACCAACACCCGCCCCTATATATATATATATGAATGCTAAATTAAGCTGAAAGAAAAACACATTTCCCATATCAATATCTCCTGTAGACAGCTGCATATCGAATCGTCCAAAAAACTCTTATATTCAGCGGATTTGATCTTGGATCGTATCAAATTTTTGATAATTCAGTTGTCCGAAAATATTGATTGACTATTGATCGGAAATAAAAGTTGTGACCCCGGAAAAATAAAAGTTATATAGATAGCAGCGAATGGTCTATGTGTTTCGTGCAAGAGTCTGCGTATGTGTGTGTGTGTGTGTGTGTGTGTGTGTGTGCGCATGCACTTTTCTGTCCCTGTGCATGAATAAAATATATAAATAAAATGATAAACCACAAGAATCAATAATTTGGGACAGAGCTGCATGCCGAAAGAGTAACAAAAAATCGGCTTTCGCGAATTATTTTAAAATTGATACCGACAATTTTCTGTAATGTGCGCATACTGTCTATACAATTTTAATTGTCTATCATTTCAAAATCCAATGAGTTTTTATCGGAAGGAAATACATTTTTTGTCCCCCTATGTTCTAAAAAAATTTGTTTTCAGTTTAATGTTTTTATAACATTTTTCTATACCATTTCACAAAAATATATGTTCTTCGATCCTTAATCCTTTTAAGGATTATTAAAACGCATTGCTAGAATTCTAAGTGAAGAAAATCGGTTAGCCGGAAGTACGACTTTATAAATTAGATTTCTGAGTTAATTGGAATTTCACAAGTTCAAAGAAAATTTCTCATTTTTTCAAGGTACCATTGAACTTCGAACTATAGTAAACAGAAAGTAATGCATTTCACATCTTTTTCTTAGCAACAATTCAAACTATTAAAAAAAAAAAATACAAAAATAAGTAGCAATTTTAATGTGAGTAAAACTTAAAATTTATTTTCTATAAAGGTGTCAACACTGGGATTACTTTTAATATCTATGTGATTAAAAAAAAAAAAAAATTTTTCACTCATTGTAGATTAAAAGTAAAAATTTATTAACTGATTTTTAGATGAAATAATTTTAGTATTATTCAACTATTACAATAGAAAATACCCTCTAAATATGAATACAATCATTATAACATGGAGTAAATTGTAATGTTTGGATGTGGAAAGTTTAAGTTTATTGTCAAGATGTTGGTGGAAAAGTCATGCTGAGAGAAACAGATAAATGGAGGACTGAACCTTTTTACTCTAGATGAAATTTTCTAAAAAAAACCAAACCACTTTATGTTTTCCCATTTTCGAAAATGGATTCTTCATTGTTCGCTGAGGTACTTTCCTTGCAACTTGAGATATTGAAGAATTATTTTCATAAGTATTATTTTATTTTATTTATTTATTTATTTTGATGGGTATTTTATATGTTTTTAAGTTTATTAATATTTGTATATAGAGATCAAGTAAATCTATTCTTTAATAATTACCTTTAATAATCATGTTCATGCTGGTAACTTGATAGCCGAGTTGGTAAAACATAATACTCGATCATAAATTCATAATTTTTCCGCTTAGATCATGGAGCTTAATAATATAATTGAGAATAAAATAAATGCAGCCGACAACTCAATCACTGAAATTAAAATGGCTCTTTTTATGTTTCTGAAAAAATAAAGTATAAGAGGATTGTGAGGAGCTGTGACGTTGGGCTCGCATTTAAAGATGTAATTCTATATACTATAGAAGTAATATTAAGTATCACTAAATAAATTATTAAAAGCTACCTAGGGGGAAAGAAATTGCTTAACGGATTTGCGAGTTTTTTATTTTCCTAACTACTTCAGGATTATAGAGTAATCGGCACTGATGTGTTATATAACATAAAATAAACTTTCAATTTATGTTATTTAAATATAAACAAAAACTGCAAGGGAAGCCCTAAGGAATCGTTAGCACAGTACACTACTCATATAGGACGAACTGTGAAGAAGTGACGAATTCTTTGGGGCTATTTTGTTCAGAAGGAAGAAGATGGTAGGTAGAGTGGTTGCTAAACGCTTCAAATAGAAATTATAGATCTTTATATGTATAGTTGACGTATAAGTTTAAATAAAATCGTTGGAGCCATTTTTGGAGAAAATCGCAAGAAAACTGAAAAAAAAAATCCATTCTGTAAAGTGATACTTCCGGTTGTAGAATTGTGATAGCGATAACTTCCTGTCGGATCTCATGGTGATACTAAAACGGAATGTCAACTTCCTGCAATTTTTCATTTTTGATTGTTCATATACATGTATACATACATATACACAACACAGACAAACATACAGACCATTTTCTAGATATCGAAAATTTGACACGATCACAATACTTCCTCTTACCACAGTAAGTGTAAGTAAAAAGTGAAATTCCAAGTTAAAGTCATATCTTTTTAAAAATAAGAATACCTTAAGTTTAACGCATATTACAATATATTGCGACAATGATTTTCTTTAAGACAGCTTTAAGCTCTCTGGCTATTAAAGACTTTAAGATCTCTGTGCTTAGTAGTACAACAATTTTTATATGAAATATTTTTTCGGGACAACTTCTTTTGGAATATCCTTAGATAACCGGAAATGAGAGCTTAGTAATTGAGGCTGGATAATACGCTGCTGGATCGCTAACAAATGTAATCATTTTCTAAGAAAGGCCTTCATTTGCTGCATTGCAACATATTAGATCTGAACTACTTATAACTATTTCTAACAAACTCAGTCTATTTTTAGACTTTTTGTAAAAACAGATCATTTTAAAACTTATATTACTTAAAAATTACACTCAGGCAAAAAATGTTCTCAAGTCTTAGAGTTATTGACCTGCAATTTTTCCGGTAGGCAACAATTTATTTCTAAAAACATTTTATTCGAACTCAGATGACCGAAAACATCTACTATAATGAAAACTTAATTTTGAAAATTTGACCTGAGCGCAACACTTTCTCCTACAGCATCAAGGAAGTATAAAATATAAAGCTAAAGTAAATTCTCAACATTTGAGTTGATAAGATAAGACAACCAGATGTAATTTTGTATTTTTATCCTGTACAGTTTACTAAAAAAAAATAAAAAAAGTTGTTGAGTTAATGTTCTCTAAATATGTTTCAAAGAAAAGATGTAAGAGAAGAGAACTTTGTTAACAATGTTTGTAGAAAGTTAGGGGGTCATATAGCGAGCGTGTATGTGAGATGTCCGACAACTCCGAAGTTTCAGCCATTTATTGTAAAGTTTTAGTAGCAGACAGGGAAAAAGTATTTAATGTAGGAGGAAGTAATGACAGTGTTGTAACAGCCTGGCCCCTTAAAGGTAAAGAAGGAAAAGGAAGTGTAAAACAGTAAGGCGATAAGGAAACAAGAAGATTTATGAGATCAACATGAACCACTCTTGTGAAAGAATTCTGGGAAGATAACAATCGATATGGGAATAATAAAAATAGAAATTAGACAAATGGCAATCTCTTTACTAAATTTACAATTTAGCAATTAATATAAAATTAAGAATTTATTCATATGTAACTTGACAAATGTCCTCCCACTGGCTACATAAATATCTATAATGTGCATTGTTAGCTAACCACATAATTGCTTTAATGGCTCGTTAAAACCCCATAATGGCTCACAATCGCTGATTTTATACCATAAAAACTTTAAATGTGTCAATTTTTCCTCCTGATGAAAGAATTAGAAAGAAGAGAGCTTCGTAATTAACTTTCCTCCGAAAATATATATGTTTTAATAGCCACCGTTTAGAAAAATTATTTTTCAGAATTTTTCAGACATTCCCACCCTTCCTAAAACAAGCCGTTTCATCTACGCAGATGATATCGGCGTCCTGATCCTGTCTTTGCCTCAATATGAATTTCTTCGGCTGACAAAATGGCGAACTAAGTTAAATCCCCACAAAAGCCAGAATATTATTTTTACTCTTCGTCATGCCACACCACCTCCTATCCTTCTCCATGGTACAATAATACCATCTGTGGACAAAGTACCATACCTTGGACTGCACTTAGAGAAACGTTTAACCTGGAACTCACACACAGACTGAAATGACTGGTTCTCAGTCGACGTTACAAACTTCTCTCGAAGCTACTTTACAGACGTTCCAAACTTTCCTGAACAATAAAAGACTGATTTATAACATAATAATAAAACCCCTCTGGACAAACGGATGTTAGGTTTGAGGTTCTACCAATTCCTATCGTATCCAATCCTAAGTTCCAATCCAAAGTACGTCAAATCACAAACGCTCCATTTTCTTTTATGTTTCCATGATTCCACCACTGCCCATCCTAACACCAGTGACATTTAGCAGCCGCCAGCGGAGGAGGACATATCCTTCCTAGAATCTTCCCAGATCTTGAATTTTCTTAGAGAAAAAGACCAGGAAGGTATGAGTAGACCGAGAGGTCTACCTTAAGTACCTTAAGAGAGCAAAATAGATCTTTCAAAGTCCCAGTACTTACACTAATTAAATAAGTTTGTATAATTAAATAAGTTAAAAATTCACTAAGCTACACTATAAGTAAAAACATTTTCTAAAAATTAAATAAGTTAACTATAATTAAAGAATTGTGGACTTTGTGGAATGGGTCCGCAATGCTGGATAACAACCGGTATTTTGTCCGTTGTAGCATGCATATTTGTGATATTATGATCGGTTTTCATCCATCGTCAGAGTAAATTTATGAAGTTCGTGCAGAGAGTTCACTTCAACAATAAACTATAATCCAGACACTCATTAAGGTCATCCCTCAAACCTAACTATATTACAAATATACCAACCAGTATAAAAGACATAATGTATATATATTCATAAACACACACACAAAATGCATGATGCATGCACCACTTATTAAATTCTAGTCTGTGGCACCAACTTTGCTTCTTCCTCCGTTTAAAATGCAGATTATTTGCATAATGTACTTTTGAAATTTCCTATCGTCCACTATAAAAAATACCTTAACAAATGCCACCCCGACATCTCTCTCAACATATTCTTAATATAATTTAAACATAAATTAATATCATTGAATATGTGACGGATAAAATCCCAGATAAATTAATATCATTTAAAAATAAGCGTGATAAATAAAAACAAATATATTTGATATTCTCTATCTATTTATTTTAATATCATCTCCAATTTGCCGTTTGCTGCCAACCTTCTTACTTATCAATTTATCTACATATTTTCTTCTATTAACCTTGCTTGGATTTCAGATTTATTTTTACAAGCTTTTTCCTATCCTTAAACTTTACATTGCCTTTCTGCAAACTTTACCTATTCTTATTAATATACTATACTCCTGAAATTGCTTATCCTCCTTGCCCCTAATAAAAATGACTTGATAAAACACTGAGCATGCTTAACATCACTGTTAAAATTTAGTTATAATGTACCCTTTAAAAACATTGAACATTGCTATTTATTATGCACTATTTTCTAATGTATAATCATAATTTATAATAATTACATTTTGTCATTAAGCACACACACGCACACACACACACATATATAGTAACATAAGCTTATAACCTCCCGCACAGAAACATTGCGTTGAAGTGAACGTGTCTGCACGAAAATGATAAATTTACTCTGACGATGGATGAAAATCTGAAACCGATCAGGAATATAACAATATGCATGCTACCAAATACCAGATATAATTAAATATGTTTGTACTTAATCATGGTAGGGTTAAAATGCCTTTCTTTAAAAAACAACATTTGATGGGTTAATCCAATTTTTCCTAATAATGTGATTCGTAACTTTACCATTACTCATCATGAAATTGAAGAAGAAATAACTGAAACTTCCATGCAGTAAAGTGTACTTCTAGTTGAAGTCTTTTAACCGATAACTTCCAGGATATATTTGTGATAATGAAACGGAATAAGCTGGTTTGATAAACCACGGAATATCTGGCATCCTTTAGAGAAAGTAATATCGTTTATGAAAACGTCTATCTTTTTATGTCACAGTTCTAAAATAAATTATTTTTTTATCATTTAAGGATAGGGCACTTCTTTTAATGACAAAATAAAATAACTAAAGAGAAAATATCATTTATTATTGTTTATTATAGTATGAAATAATAATTGAGAATTGTAAACTATTGTATTACACGCTGGTTATTAATAAAGTTATTATTAATAATGTAACAGATGAAAAAAAAAGTGCTGGAGGACATACACAACCGACCATATAAGCTGGGGCCCATATAAACAATTCACATGCTATTCTCAATGGGGTATGTAACCATGGGGATGTTATACAGTTAGCAAATAATTCATTTAGAAGTGTATGGCAAGCCCAGTCTTTTAATGGTATCATGGTCTTCTGCTTGCTCTATATACTTTAACCGTATTGCTATCTTAAAAAATTAACACTGCTTTTGTAAGCTGTTTTCTTTTTTTGTATGTATGTGTGTATGTAAATTCGATTTTTGTTCTTGCTCGCCAATGTAGAATATGTAAAATAACCATTTAGTAACCATTTTTGCCGCATAACATTGTATAAATTTGAACAATTTAATTGAAATTAAATAATCATTAACTGAGAAAAATAATCATTATTTTGATCTTATTGCTGCCCAACTCACGCTAACGCTCTGGCCTCTGGTGCAAACTTCTGAGTTCTTTCCTAAATGCTCTTGATATGGCTATTTCTAAATCTAGCAATATCTTGTGTCCCAAGTTTATTAATCGAATAATAGCTTTTACAGAACCTGGAACCATGGTTTATATCAAAAACTGCTTACGAAGTCTTACCCCCGGAGAACTTAGTGTTTTACAAAACCTATAAATCCTACATATTCTTGGAAATGATAATAATTGATTACATTAATAATTTATGTTTATTAATTACAATACTTAAGCAGCATAGAAACTTACTTTCAATAAAATGTTAAAAAATAACGATTAATAATGATTAATAGGTATAAAGGTATAAAGTTATCTTTATGAACTCTGCTGCCACATTGAAAAATTATGTATAAATAAAATTGATTACTGCATAGAGCAAGCAAGAAGGTCGGGAAAATGGCATACAATTTTCAAAGCTCATTGTGTGGGTTTTTGTTTTTATAATGGATGTGTTGGATGGAGAGAATTAGTTTTGTTTGATGAGTTAAGAGAAAGACTTGGTTAACACTGGTTAACTGATATATTAACAATGAGAAACCGACTGCCTGGACTTTACAATAGATGAATGTTTAAGGTTGAGTGGTAAGAGAATGACACGTAGCGATTCGATGTACTGAACTGATTTCAACTGTGTTTTATGGACTGTCCGTCGCTATATTTATACTGCTTCTCCCACTCCCGTCCGAGAGAGTGGTTGAGATTCTCTTGCTCTCTTTGGTTGCTGTTTGCTCTTTTTCTGTTACATTTTTAATGTTTTTTAGAATCAAGTTTCTGTTAAAAAATCAATAAATTCACAATCTTTCACCACACTTACGAAGAAATATCGCAAGTTATTTTTTAATAAGCTGGATGTCTTCCTTTTTAATGATCCAATCAGCTTTCGAGCGATTAAGTGATTTAGAAATCACATATTATCTATAATGCTGGCAATGGAGCAAAATCATATTTTTCTGTTCAAAAACTTTCTTAAACATTTTCCTTGTTTGGATATTTGTGAACTTTGAGCTCTATATTACTAGATTGTATTTTATTGGAGGCATGCACCTTTCATCACTAGCAGGCACGTCCCGGCTCAGGGAATGAGAGTCGCACCCGAGCAGGGCCTTGGATTTATTGAAACGCAAGCAGTAAACAATAAAATTAGAAAAAAAACAAAAACGGAAAACAGATAATAATGAACAATATCTTGACTAGATCGGGATATTTAACTGATATATTCAATATTATTGCAATCATATATTCATATATTAATTTGGTATTAATATATTAATATATTAATTTGGTATTAATATTAATTTTATATTAATATAAAATGTGTGAAAATATTTTTATAATTTTACGTAAACGTAGATAAAAAAAATCAAGTGCTGCCTGAATCGTGAGTAACGCCTTACTAGATTATTTTTATTATGTTTATATGATGTAGCCTCCCAGCAAGAATTTTTTTCAAACCAAGGAGATCCTATCCTGCTTGGGGATTCCTATCTTGCTTGGCCTGTCTTCAGTAATAAATCTACCTTTTACAAGACTGTGTTAACTCTTCTTGAACGGTTTATTTGTGAGAAAATTTCTATAGTAGAGCTAAAGAATTATTTCTTTTGGATAATAACAGTTTTATACAGCAAAATTAGTATTAATGTGGAGACGCCCTTTTGATCTCATCGTGAAAAACTTATGTAAAAGTCGTTAATTATATCAGTTCTTAGTATCTTAATTATATCAGATCTTTCCAATAAGATCAGTTGGTACATCTTCATGACCAGTGCTGTAATATTAGTGTTGTCCTTTTTGGGGTGATTGGGCATTTTTGCGTGAAGATTAGTAAAGAATGGTTAAAAATCTGCCAAGAAAAGCTCAGCAACTCCATTAATGAAATTTCTGTAAGAAGTAGTCCTGGAAGAAGTACTTCAGAGGACTGAGCATGTCCTCCTATGGTCCTCCTTTGCAGTGCACCACAAAACTCTGTCTTTAAAAATGTCATGTTTGAAAAACAACTAAGCACACAAATTATTTCCAACAGGAAATCATGTTGTCTTAAGAAGATGAATAATCCCACTTATGGACTAATAAGAATGCAAAATGTTCCATTTCTTCTCCACTTTTATGCATGGTTTTTTAGCAAAGTATTAACAAAATTCCACTCACGTAGTTATTTGAGAGAGAAGTAGGTATACACTTAGGTTGGTTGTTACCAAGCCCTTCCTATCTACTTGGTCTGTCTTCAGTAATAAATCTACCTTTTACAAGACTGTATTAACTCTTCTTGAACGGTTTACTTGTGAGAAAATTTATATAGTAGAGCTAGTGAATAGGAAAGCGTCGGTGGAGAATGGAGGCTTCCGTGCGGCACAGTTATATATATACAGCCGTTCTGGCCTTGTACATAACACATACAGTATATTTTGGTGAACTCACACGATTCTCTGTAACTGTACAAACTCAATTCTAATGGTATCTACAATATAATTTAACATTATTTATGCTTCACACACACACACATACACACTTAGATATATATATATGTATTGGAAGTAATATTTATATAATATATTGTATGTAGATTTGCATAAATTGTATTAATTGTAATATAATAATCCGGTGTGAAACACTCATACAATTCTTTTAATGCAGATTAATACAGTGTCAAAACTAACAGATGTTCTTTAAGCTTGCAATTTCTTTTAAAGCTCTAACATAAATACAGACGGGTAGTCCCTTTCGCAGGTAGTTACTTAAATGTAGTTACAATGTAGTCCAGAAGATAGCGCCCACTTCAATTAAACAAAACCAAATAACATTTGAAATTTATCGCAGATTCCGTAGAAACGTCTACAATATCTTCTTTTTTTTTCAAAAAATGTTTAAACTAATAAGTGATAAGTTTCTAAGTGCAGTTAATATGCCAAGTTTAAAGAGAAACATTATAGTTGTTTTCGAGAAAATTTCAAAAAACTCAAAAACCCTGTTTTGTGAAGTGGACACTAGCGGTTAATCGATTCCTACAAATTTGGAATTCTAGCAATGCTTCATATGTATATTAATGTAGAGCCATACATTGTATTGAAGAGCTGGAGTAAAGAACAAGTCACGGTTCCTTCAGAAACTTCCAAAAAGTCAATTTTCCTAAAAAAATTTTCAATAAAAAGTATAACCATTTAGCATTTTGTCTTCTCACTTCCGGTTGGTGTTAGAATGAGTTAAAAGACTGAAAGAGCATTCTTTATGAAGGATGTGCTTCTAGTCTGGATGCCAGGTCACATGGGAATTTTTGGGAATGAGGAGGTGGACAGGTGTGCCAAATTAGGCGCCTCTCTCCCTTTCATTGGTCCCGACCCTGCTGTTGGCGTGTCTTCCAGACATGGACAGCTTCACACCATTCATCCAAATGGATGAGCTCAGCTGGTTTTCGGCACTCCAAAATGCTCATCGGAAGTCCGGACAACACCATTAGTGAGACGTTGCTGTGTTTTTCACAGGAGCTCTCTCAGGCATCTAGTTGGTTCCCTTATTGGACAATATAGTTTAAGGGGACATCTCTACATAATGGGGCTCATGCCACATCCATTTTGTAGAGTCTGTGAGGCAGAAGAGGAAACACCCATCCATCTTATGACTGATTGCCTGGGTTGTGAGGAAATTAGGTTCAGGAACTTTGGTCGGAATAAGATGTTTGTGGAAGAGCTTAGGCTATTGCCCCTTAACGTTATTGTCCGATTTATTCGGACTGCGGTGAATCTTAGATGGATGTAACGGCAGGAGAGAGAACACAGGCCCGACAGAGAGAGAAACAGACTCTCTCTGGTACTCTCTGACTTAAGCAGGTTAGAGTGGGGAGAACCTGTATATAAGCCGGTGAGAGATCTAGATATATATCTATCTATCAGATTCAACCATATACATCGCATCGTGTCATAACTCTACTCTAACCCTTTATTCTATAAAATCATTACAAGTCCAGTGCAGTTTGTGTAGACTTATATTATAACAGTGTCTTCAGATCTCGTCTAAATTAATCTAACCCAGTTTCTCTCCTCATCAACTCCATTATAATTGGATTAGATCCGGGTCTGGATATTTGTTCTAGGCCTAGGTTTGTTGTTGTTTTTTGTTGGAGTACCTGTATGGGCCCAGTGGGGCTTTGGATAGCGTAGGGTTTGGTCCATCCCCCACAGACAAATAATAATAATAACCATTTAGCACACAGCATAAGAAGTTTAAAGAAAATCGTTGGTGCTACTTATTCGAGAAAATCACGAAATTCTGGAAAAAAAAATAAACCATTCAGTAAAATCGCACTTTCGGTGCTCGGAAATCTTCATGTCAGATGCGCAAGTGTTGCCTACACAGAATGCCAAGTTTGAGCTTTCTGCAATTTTTCGTTTCTGAGATGTTTTATGCACACAAATCTTACAGATCATTCGCTAAACATTTTTTTCGTACCTTCCATTTAGGTAAAAAATTGGCACATACTTCCTCTTACTACGAATAACAGAAATTAAAAAAAAAAAAAAAAAAACTGGTATGAAACACTCACACGACTTTCTCTTATTCTAATTAACACAATTTAATCAAGAAATTTTCTTTAAAATTGTAACATTACAATGTTTAGTTGGGGCTGGCCATGAAAATAATGGCGGGGTTTTACTTGTATACCAGAGGGGCCATGTGGAGGAGCACTGTATATCATATCAACAAAGCTTATGCCAATTTAAATTTAAATTTAAACTAACTGATAAGACCATTACCAATACCACCTCTAAATTCAATTATGGACGTGGAAAAAAACATATATTAAACTGAAGTGGTATTTTAGAGGAAAAGCTCAGAACCCCTAAAGAATCAATATGCTCGGAAAAATGTTTTAAATAAAAGTGATTGGTTGAATATGCGGATGGATGGGTCCGCAATGCTGGATACCATCTGGTATTTTATCCGTCGTAGCATGCATATTTTTATTTTGTTCCTGACCGGTTTCGGATTTTCATCCATCGCCTTAGTAAATCTAGCCATTTCGTGCAGAGAGTTCATTTCAATGCAATGTTTTCGTTTCACTCGACACTTGAGGTTTATTTGGGCGGGAGGTTATACAGTTATGTTACTATATATGTGTGTGTGTTTTTTTAATGATAAAATGGAATTATTATAAATTATGACTAGACATTATACACTATTTTCTAATGTCTAGTCATAATTTATAATAATTCCATTTTATCATTAAACACACACACCCACACATACACACATAGTAACATAACCTTATAACTTCCCGCTCACACAAACCACAAGTGTCGAGTGAAACGAAAACATTGCGTTGAAGTAAACTCTCTGCACGAAATGGCTAGATTTACTCTGACGATAGATGGAAATCCGAAACCGATCAGGAACAAAATAAATATCCATACTAGAACGGATAAAATACCCAAAAGTGATAGGTATTTCTGTCTGTATATAATACAAGAAGTTTAAAGAAAATCGTTGAAACCGTTTTCGAGAAAAAGACGAAGCAAAAACGGAGAACTGAACCGTTTTGAAGAAAAAAACAGTGAAATATCCCGCACTTCCGGTTGAAAGATTTTGCCCGAAACCTTCATGTCTGATGCGGTGATATTAACTTAACAGAATGACAAGTTTGAGCTTCGTTTGAGCTGCGATTGTTTGTTTTTGAGAGACACACATATACATATACAAATATTCATTTGAGGATTCACACCAGATTTTTTTTACTACATACCTACATTTATTTATATGAATATTTTTTTCAATTCTACTAATAATTACCAATATTAATCCATACCGAAAGGAAGTGCATAATGGCTCATAGTTGGCATTTCTAATCAAAACAGTATATTAAACATGCAATATAATAACTAATGATATCATTAGAAAACTTCTCATAATAACTAATGATATCATTATGTTGCCAAGGGATTGTTGGTAATTGGGGCATTGAAAGCGTAAACTCCATTGGTCACCATTGAGCTACTGTTATCGATAGAGCACAATAGATCTTTCAGGTCGCAGTGCAATAATCTCCTACAACAATCTACTGTTATCGATGACCGTTGAACACACGGAAAAATAATTAATACAATCAATAAACGCATCAAACCCTATTAAAATTAAAAAAATATAACAGAACATGATGTTGGCCTATCTTTGGGCAATTTCCAGGCTCACGATACTCGGTTGATTGTCGGCAGTATGAGATACTGGTTGGGTATGTGAACAGACCAGAGTGTTGAGAAGTTACTTGATAACTTTTAAGGACCTCTTTCAGGCAATTGGTTGACATCTTTACTGGACATTGCAGATTAAGGAGGCATATCCATGTTAATGGGCTCTTACCAGACCCAACCATTTTAAGACAGTTGTTCGGCTTGTCTGAAGGGATTAGATATAAAAGTTCTGATCGGTGCAGAATATCTCTGAATGAAGTTTGGCTGTTTCCATTTTAAGGTTATTGTCCGAATTCTTCGGACTGCTGTGAATTTTGGGATTGGCCCAGGGTTTGGAATTTTTATTCTAGACATACCTTGTTCTTTGGGGTAGCTATATATGGGCACGCAGAGGGGATTTAGAGTGGTTCCTCCTCAGAGACCTAATTATCATCCAACAAGAATATGATGATTAGGGCTGCCGCGGTAAAAAAGTTTCCTTACCAATAATTTTCACCCAAAAATGCCCACAAATGGCCACATAACATGACTTTTCTTCCAACCAAACTGTGCGCTTTTTTATCAGTATGGAGTATGTATGTTTTTTATCTTATACTATTTTATATTCCTAAGAACATCAATTTCTTCAAAGTGACAGGCGAGTCATGAGTGTAAAGGAAAACACTAAGTTAAAACTATTTAATTCATATTTATTGCAAAAAAAAAAAAGCCGCATTATTTCTTATTGGTCAATTTAATTTTCATTTGTGGGTGTAGATCAAAATGTTGAGCGAAATATGTCACTCAACTTAATCTTGTGTTGATAAATTTATGATGGAATGGGAGAGGGGCTGTAATAAACTAAAGGTCTGGACGGCTTTATTAAATACTGACGTTATAATCCTCTGAATCTGCCGCACAAAACTTCACCGCTTTATCTCATTTTAAATAATCTTATAAACAACTTAATATTCATTATTATTTATAAACATTTATATCAATTTAATAAATATTATTATCATTATTTTCATATAATTAAAAAAACAAAAAACGAATTATTTAAAATTTTATCACTCTGTTCTGACTATCTTTTTTTATTTACTTAATTGACAACATGAAAAATAAATCGCTTCTGACCATTTCATTGGTTGAAAGCCATGTGGTGCACTATTACTGAAAATACTCTTTATTGGTTTCATTTTGCCACCTGAGCCATCACATTTCGTATTCCTTCGTAAATGTCCTTCAAAAATTCACTGAGTTTATTTGATGAATCTTCAACAGTTTTGCAGTTGTTTGATAGAAATCATTTTTATTGAGGCTATAAGAGTAAAATGATCGGATAAATTCTATAAAGAAGACTATTTCATTTTATTTATTTATTTATTTATTTACCCATGGCGCTACAGCCCACAAAGGACCAAGGCATAAGACGGCGATATATTGGAGGACGTATGGTAAGCAGGCCACAGTTCCCTCGCCGTTTAGTTCTGACCTACGCTAACTAGGACGCTACTAACTGTAGCTTCCCCGTTTTTCTCACATCCATAATAATAAACAAAATAAACATAAAATAAACTTAATTTTACCTTATAATCCACCTATAGAATAAAATAATGTTTAAAAAGGTCAGCGACCGTCAGCGTAGTGGATAGAAAACAAAGTATTTACTTTTTTTTTATTCTTTTTTTCTAACATTTAATGTTAAAGTTTTGACAAGACTTTAATAAAAAGAAAACCAAAAGATACTACTAAGATAACTTAAGTTTTTGTATAAATCTATATTTTAACATGAACTAAGCTATATAAACAGCTGAACAATAATGAGCCAACAATGGCCAATTAGGACCATATAAAATGTTGAACATTTCAACATTAGAAATATATAAATATTACCAAAAATATTTCATTCAGACCTCACATAATCTAGAACAGATAACCAAAAAAATGATATGTTCGATCAGTTATTACCTAATTACTACTATCACCACGAAATGGCGGAGATAGTAGTAAATATAACAAACACTCTAGTATGAGCCTTAATTATCCGCCTGATTGACTCCAATTATAAATTACTTTTGAAATAATTATTATTTCCGAGATTAAAATTAAGCTCTTTATAAATAAAATAAGAGCTACATTTAGAAACATTTTGCAAACGTCGAAAGAATAAAATTCTTAAATTGAAGTTTTTTTCTTAGGCCCCAGCCAACCAACATTTTGCTTGTCTTACAATTATTATTATTATTTTTTTGCAGCAATTAGCTTAGATAACTGACATAGAAATTACCTCTATGTCATACAAATAATCAGATAAATACTTTTGAAGCCAGACGGTAACTAATTGCGTGCAAAAAAAGGAAAAATGCCCACCCGAATTTTCATAGCAATAATAAGTTAAAAATGTCATACGGGACACCCATGTCTGCGGTATAGCAGACATCACTGAGCTAATATCGTCTCTAGAGTGTAATGATAATATTTGCAAAAAGCAACATCACGCAAAGGAGAAATTTCAAACTTTGACATTTTTATAACTAACATAGTTTAGAGTCTAGTCAAGTCCAAAGTGGCTGATATACAAATAAATTTGTTTTAAACGTATGGTATATTGATACAAAATAAAGAATCTCTACCAACAATTTTTTAAAGAAGTGACGTAAGTTAGTGTATTTTTTATGAAAACATAAGAGTACTGAACTTGCACATTCCCAAAAAATTGCCAATTTACTTGAATCTTTGTTTCTCCTTACTAGAATTGGAATGGTTAGAATCAATCTGAATCTGAATCAGGAAGTCATAGAGTAGGAAGTGGACATTTATGGCAAATAACCAATTTACCAAGTTATGTGTTGTTTGGCCTTCGCACTTCCCGATCACACCATGAAACATGCTTTTATTGATGATCTCGTAAAGCAATTGTCGATGAGAAGGTTTAAGGGAGCAGCATTTTTCTTAATTTGCTTCTAGAGATCATAGCAGCGTTATTGTACCAGATACTGTAGTAGGAATATCATGACACTGGATTTAGGCCAGCCTTTGGTCTCCAAGATAAGTCCATGTTCATCGATATAACGACAACTTTGTGATTCTGAAGTCAACCGAGCTCATATCATATGGTAGCATTTCGGGAAGTATATATTGTCCAGAAGCGATCACATGCCCTGCCCAATATCTACTGTTATACCATAATCTCATACCATACTAGGACATACCTGCTTGGACTTTAAGGAGCTAATTAGATTCAGCAAGACATTCAAGACGCATGGATAAAAGAAAAATTATACGACATTAACTTGAGTATATGCTCTTGACATCGGTTGTAGTATAAAATCTTGATTCCATAGATATTACCGCGCATTTGACAAAATGCAAAGAGATCAGAAGGAGTAGAAAAAACGATTAATCTATTTCAGCATTTCTTAGAAAGTAGGTTAATCGTAAGTCACGTGTATTTCCAAAGTGAGCTTGCTCTGGACTTTATGTTTGATATTATGTAATTGCAAAGTACTCGCAAGTAATGCCCACTTGAAAAAAATAGACTATTTCCCGAACTAGCTTTTTTTTTTTATCGGCTTAGTGGTTCCCGGAACGCCAGAAAAACGATATCCATTCCAAATTTCAAAAGACATGACAAAAAAGAATAGACTTTGTCAGTTAAAAGAACTATAATAATTTACAAAAGTGGTTTAAAAACACTTGTAAAATATATTATACTATAATTATAAACATTTCTTTAAATAGAAAACTATCATAGTGTTTAATTTTTGGAGGACGTGACTTGTATTTCTTTCAGAATTATGTTGCCGAACTAATAGCCCCAATGAAATGGGACCCATTTGAATTAAAGACGTGCCAGTTGAATAGCTACTGCTGACCCTAGTGGGTCTCACTATAAATGTCCTCAACTCCCAAATGTCCTTAACTCCCAAATGTCCTTCCAAACCATCTAACTAGAATACAACTCTACGGCCACTTTACAAGGAAAAAACTAACTGCTAGCAAAGTGTTAAAGCTTTCTAAACGATTATTGTTAGATAAAGTTAATTTTACTTTTTACTATTATCAACAATCCCTTAAAGATTACCATAAAAACAATTGAATAGAATTTCAACACTTATCGAAATGCTTGATGAATTTGATTATTAATGCAAACAAATATTTTGATGTTAAAAAATCTTGTTATTAACAGACGATCTAAACTTTTCTTTAGAAACTTTGAAAAAAATTGTTTTAATTTTTCTTGATATTAACAAAGATTTTTCAGATGATTGCAGTAATTAATATATGCAACTTAGTTAAGCAATTCAATTCAGAGTGCGTCAGCACTTAAGTACACCCCCAACGCTATCCAAAGCTCCTCTGGGCCTAAATGGTTACTTCAAAGTTCCGGAATTTTCTCAATGCTTCTTCGGGCATATTCGGGCAATGTTATCTTCTTATAGACAAAATTGACCTTCAACGGAACTGTAATTTTAGAGGCTTCTAGGAGGGGGGACAAAATCTGAGGTCAGCAATGCCCCTGAGCTAATCTTGTCCCTCCAAAAACATGAATGTTTTCTGCAAAAAACGGAAAAAAAAAATCCGAGCCAAGTGTAAGAAACATAGGAATTTTAGAAAGCTCCAAATAATTTGTAGCTAAGACATTAAATATTAAATTCCCCCCACCGCCACCACCACTTTCCCCGGTGTTCCTTCTCAACCTTTCACTGGTAGTATACACATAACCACAGAAATAATTGAACATGTAGTGATAAAGCATACAAATTTTCCATTATAAGGTCTGTAACATTTCCATAATTTTTCTACATTATCTGTATTTACATTTTGAATTTGGTTCAGTTAGTTTTCCATTACAATTTTTTTTTATTGTTCTGTTGCCATATTTTTTGTTTTTGTTTTTGTTCTGTTAATGCAAGCTAGATTTTTATGTATATTTTTTCCTTTATAGATAGCCCCTGAGGAAGACAAACAATGTTTGTCGAAACGTCGGGTTACTAATAAAAAAAAACACTTAAAAAATTTGTTGGTGTTTTCTTATGATACCCTCTGGCCGATCAGCCAACCAACAGATACTTCTGAAATATTAAAAATTTATCATTTTAAATATACATCCAAATATTATAACAACTTTGTTTGAATAAAACTGAAAAAAAAAACAATTATGAATAATAAAAAAATCACAAAATTACGACCAAACAAAATAGCAACTTAGGGGATTACGTTTGCCATCATAAAGCATCATATAAATTATTGCTGAATATAGCAAAAATGAAAAAACCAAAAAACATTGGGCGCTACATGTAAAATATGCGTACATTCATATTTCATACAAGAATTGGTGGGTGTATCCCACAGTTGTAGCGCGTTATATATTTTGTGATTTCCACTGTCAGCTGCACATGGCCGCCAAACTGGGTAGATATTTGTTCGTTTAATATCAGTAGGGAGGGTGGGGAAGGGTGTACTGGGTTAACCCAACAACCATTATCCTGCCAATAGTGGGGGGGGATTAATTAAATAATTTTCAAATCGCTTTTAAATGGATGAAATTATTTTACAAATTTTAAAAACAGATTAATCAAAATCTTTTATAGAGCAATATCGTCAAATATATATCTCACTATTCATTGTTAATTTTTTTTTATTTCTATAATAAAAACCGTTGTGTGTGTGTATGTATGTACTGTGTTTGTGTGGAAATGTTGTGGCCAACATAACTTAAAATCATAAACTGAAAAATCGCAGAAGTTAGTTAGAAAATTGGGAAAATAAAAATTGTTCTAATTAATTCAATAAAGAAAATAAAATTAATCAATAATTACAATTCATTTTATATTAATAATTATAATAGATCAATATTTAAATTAAAATTCTTATAAATATTTTCCAAAAAATAAAGTGTGTCATGTAAAAACTTTCAAGCATCATTTTCCCCGCGAGATTCAAGAATTTTGTTTACGTCTTTGAAAATATCTTCTTACCGTAATTGTTACTTTATGATTTTCATCACGGAATTATTTTTTTGTTGTTGTAATATTCACAATTTTAGTATACGGCACGACGTTACTTTTCCCCCAAAAATAGCAGGTTGTCCAAATGAAGTTAAGAATTGTGGTTTAGAAAATGGCAGCAGATTTTCGTAATAATTCACATAAATGAAGGTTAAATTCTTGCGTGGGTTTTCATGAGTTTTACAAGAGAAAAAGAATAAATGTTTTTGTTTTTTTTTCCCATTAAAAAATGTTACCGTTGTTTTTCAATTCATTTATAATTACATAATTGAAATTATAAATAATAAATGCTTATTTATTTGTCAGTTTTAAATAAATAATTGTAATGAATTACAACACAATTCCATTCTAACTAAGTTAAATTGAACTTAATGTATTCTTGTTTATCTCTGAAGAAAGCTTCTTTTTTTCTTTTTTTCAATATAACTTGAAGAAAAACAAAAGTTAAGGACATTAAATTGTGACAAAGTTAGTTAAAAGCTGACTTAATACACTAATCCAACGTATTTTTCTACTCACCCAATCCTATTAAGTCCCTACGCTAAAGGGGCTTATGTCGGAAAATATTTATTTTATTTTCAAAGAAGCTTTCATTCAATTTGTAAGTGAAGATAAAAAGTGAAGGATAAAAAAAAGAAGGAATTAATCTCTAGAAAAGCATTTCTTTATTGCTCCATGTTTCGCACCTTTAGATAAATATAATTAATTATTCCGTTTTTTTATGTTTATTTTTTTAATCAATAAATATTAAGGTACCTATTTATTATTATCTATGCGGAGTTTCAGTTTTTTTTAGTCCCGCAATATTCCTACGTAATTATTTCAATGTTAATAAATTTTTACCAAAATTTAATTTTTGAATAATTTTGATTTATTACTTTCTCTTAGTCTTTCTTCATTGTCTCTTAATAAGAAAGAGGAAGTACTGCGATTATGTCCAAAATTGAGTTTTCACCGAAAATAACAAGTTTTGAAGTCCCCTGAGTTTGAACAAAATGGTTTTAGCGAATGGTCCTGTCAATGTGTTGTAAACGAAATATCTCAATAAAACGAAAACAAAAACAAAAATTGCAAAATCTAGATACGTCGGCTCAACCTGGAAACTTAAAGAGTTTTTCAATCGCAGGAAGATCAAACTTGATATTCACTTTAAGTAGGTACTTCACTGCATCACCTACGAAGTTTTCAGGAAAAATTCATCAACCGAATGAGCCATTTTATTGAAAGTTATGTCTTTTTTCAATTTTTCGCGTTTTTATGACAAAACGGTTTCAACCATTTACTTTAAGCTTTGCATTCTCTCTGCATTACTTGTCTAGCAAACTTTTTCCCGAGGAAAACTGAATTTTTGGAGGGTTTCTGTAAAAGTAATGTTTTCCTTTCTACTAAAGTACTACTTCAATTCAATGTATGATTCTCGCACTGTATAATTTTATGTAATTAGAAGCATTGGGATAATTCTAAATTTGAAAAATCTCTGTAACCTTCCATGCGATTTTCTTTAAACTTGGTGCGCTAACTGCACTGCTATAAACATATTACATTTATTTCAAATATTCCCCGAACATAATGATTTTAAGAAGTTCAGCGGAATTTGGAACGATAAATTGCAAAAGTGATTTAGTTTGTTCATGTTATTGGCGCTGTCTATGGTCTATACATACTTCACGTCAAGCGCCTCTTTCAGTGGTCCTGAGCCTGGTGTTGGCGTATCTTCTGGCACATATCTGCCAGACTTTTAGTTATAGATAGCTTAACAGTAATCATTCTTATGGATGAGCACAGTTGGTTGTGGCAGTCCAAGATGCTCATCGGGAGTCCGGATCAGGCTATTAGCGAGACGTTGCTGTGTCTTTCACGGAACTCTCTCAGGTATCTACTTGGATCCCTTACTGGACATTGCGGTTTAAGAGGATAACTCTAAGTGATAGAGCTCATGCTGGATCCATTTTGTAGAATCTGTGAGACAGAGGAGGAAACACCCATCAATATTATGACGGATTGCTTGGGTGTGAGGAAATTAGGTCAGAACAGGATGTCTGTGGAAAAGCTTAAGCTATTTCCCTATAAGGCTATTGTCCGATTTGTTTAGACTGCTTTGAATCTTAGATGGATTAGACCGGTTCCAGATACTTGTTCTAGATCCTGTTTGTTGTTATTTTTCTTGGGGTAGCTTATAGCTACCTTGGTAGCCTGTGGGGCCAGTGGGACTTTGGATAGCTTAGGGTTTGGTCCCTCCTCACAGACATAATAATAATAATAATACTTCACATCAAATTCCGTCACGACAATTCTATATCAAACATTACGTAAATTGATCAACAGCTAAATGAATACCAAATTCAATAAAAGTCTCATTTTTCTTTTATCGTTTCAAGCCTACCGTTGTTAGTAGTTTTCAATGCTGTTATTAGCAATCTACAATTTTGATGGATCTAATTTTATTATCAAAACTTTCTTTATTTCTTCTCATATTTTAATGGTTGCATGATTTGTTTTTTTTGCGGGGGGGGGGGGGGGGGTTCGATAGCCGCTCCAATTTTTTTGGACACTATGTTTTTTTCACTACGAATATTATTATGAAAAATTTGATTTTAAAGGTTTCTAGAAAATTTTTGAATTAGGTTTAAACTATCGTTAGAAGTTTTGTTACAGCTGTCAGAGGGTGTTGCCATACTCATACGGCATACGTTCAGATATAAAGTCATATGCTCCTAGCAAGCAATATCTATAATCCCTGACACTTATATTAATATCTCTAAAGTTAAGAACAACTAAACTTAAAGTAAACATACCAAGTTTTGAAGGAAATTTGTAAACTAGAAGCGAAACACTTGCAACAATGAAAATCCTGTTTCGCACACAAATAGAAGTATAAATAAATAAATAATTGTAATAAATGCTAATTGATTAGATGTAGAGAATAATAAATTTCTTCCTCACTGGTGAGAAAACTATCGCCACGTCCTCAGAAACTATCCCACCGAGGTAAATTCAATGTTGGGTTATTACGTCTAAATATATTACATGCAATGAATATGAAATAGATAGTTGATATTTTATGACATTTATAATATCTTAGTGTAAATAATATTAATAATAATAATAATAATAATGTTATTGCAATTGTACATTGTTTTAATTAGAGCAGTTTATCCTCTCAGTGATAATAGATTAATATCGGTACAATCGAAAACTCATTTATAATTTCCTTAGTACTGGTCTTATATATTTGTTTATTTCTTCAAAATATGTGCTTCAGCAAAGCTAGTGTATAAATAGTGATTAATATTCGCACAAAATTTGTTTATCTCATCACTATAAGATGCAGCATACATTTTGGATATCATCCCTTCCTCTGAAAGATTTGCTGATCCGCTGGTGAATAATGTGGAGCGTTCTTTGTTAGTAACTAACTGGTAACTTTTCATAAACCGGACAATAACTTATGAGCCCGTTTGTTATTCTTGATAGACTGGTAATTAACTCTTTTGAAACCGGTTTGTGAATCTTGTGATATTGGTTGAATGCTCTTCTATAACTTATTACACTTCAGTAATAGTTGATCTTTTTTTAGACTTGTATTTCACAATTTTAAAACCATTGATAACGTAGTTTAAGGCGTTGAGTACCTCTTCTTTTATTTTGTCCAGATTATCCCTTAATATGGCTTCTCAAATTCGCTAGGGATGCAGTAGAAACTTGAACTTCCATTTTAACTTCACTCCAAGGGTAAGAGTAGAGTAAGTAAGAATAGTTGTGATGGGGTACTATTAGCCCCGGTGTGATTCTGGGGTGGCGTGTAGTTGTGGGCATGTGATGAGCCCTGTGTAGAATAGTGGGGGTATCGACAAACCCCGTATGTATTTGAACAAACCCCTGATTTTATGATTTGACATCTTCATAAGATGTGGTGTGATATGTGGTGTCACACCACATTGTACTTATATTCTACAAGTGATTTTTCGTATTTTAATGTAAATATACCTTATGGCGCAACAGCCCTTGAAGGGCCAAGGCGTCTGACGGCGATTTGAATTGGGGGGCGTGTGGTAAGCACGCCGCAGTTCCCACGCCGTTTAGTTCCGGCCTTCGCTACCTAGGGCGCTACAAACTGTAGCTTCCCACTTTTTATCACGATGCTAGGTCAACACCGACTGCCCACACGGGAATCGAACCGTGAATTCTCGCGCGAAAGGCGAGTTCGCTAGCCATTAAACCAACGCGTGAGGACATTGTAATGTAAATAATTTTCCAAATTAGGTTGTTTTTTTAAATCCTCTCCGCCCAAAATTAAGTAAATTTAAGATACTCAAATAAGTTTGTAGAAGTTTGCTTCATTAATAAACTTTATTGATAAAAAAAAAAAAAATTGAATTAAAATAATCAAAAATATCATTCGTTTGTTTAAAGTAAAGTTTACTTTGAAAACATGTCACACTTTCAAAGACTAAGTTCCTCTAGTAAAGTTTTCAACTTACCATAACTTTACTATTAGACCTTGTCCAACTCTTGCTTTACTAACTTTCTATTGGATCAGATGTTATAATTATCTAGCTATTGGAATATCTTCTCTGAGAAGAACTTACTTACTATTACTGACTATGCGCCATCTTTAGTTTAAATTACCTTGCATAAATTACCTAACATACTTATGATAAATTATCTTTATATTTATTTACCTCATATCTTATCAAAAACAAAAAATGTGAATTCTGTTTTAAAATGTTTCATTTTATATACAATTAATATTAACTTATACGAATATTTTCGTATTTAAACTACATAAAAAATAAAAAAGTAAAAAAAAATAAAATATAGTAATGTCTATTTTTTCAGGCGGGTTTAACGTCCAACTACCAAATTAGGAAGCACCTACTTTACTATTAGCATTATTTAAGCGAATATAAAATTTAGCAGTTATACACGGGACTCGAACTAGAGACTTCCCAGTTACAAGTCTATGCTCATAACTACTACACCAACAACTGAGCTGATGAATTGGCTAAATTGGCTTCACAGAAGGAAGATATGGAGGTTGTGTGTTCGAGGCTTCCTGTGAGCTACATCTCAAGACTTCTGTATGCAGATTCTTTAGTGGAATGGCAACGAAGATGGTTATTATCGGAAACTGGTGTTCTGACGAGGGAATTTTTCCGTGAGATAAAAGACTGATTTGAATCGCCTATCGAAATCTCCTACACACTCGCCCAGATATTGACACGACATGGTCGCACTAGGGTGTACGTTTCCAAATTATCAGTACCATCGCTTGCCCTTGCCATGGTATAACAGTTAAGATGGTCAACCACATTATCTTTGATTGCAGAAACTATGAGGAGCGAGAAGTAGACTCGTACGAGGGATTTTAAACCGCTGGAGAGAGTGTTGTAAGCTAGAAAAGAGACAACTCGTGAATAAGAGATTTGCACATTCTTCATAAAATTTTTAAATAGTATAATTTTTTCAATATTTAATTATTAAAAAATCTACTTTTATTACAAGAGTTTGGAAGTTTATAATTTCTACCATCAACTATATATTTCAATATTTTGTAAATAGCATCGTGATAAAAAGTGGGAAGCTACAGTTTGTAGCGCCCTAGGTAGCGAAGGCCGGAACTAAACGGCGTGGGAACTGCGGCGTGCTTGCCGCACCCCCCCCATTCAAATCGCCGTCTGACAAGCCTTGGCCCTTCAAGGGCTGTTGCGCTATAAGGTTTATTTACATTAAAATACGAAAAAGCACTTTACAATAATAAGTACAATGTGGTGTGACAAGACATATCACACCACATCTTATGAAGATGACAAATCATAAAATCAGAGACTGGTCAATACATCCGGGGTTTGTCGACACCCGCACTATTCTACACAGGGTTCATCACATGCCCACAACTACACGCCACCCCAGAATTACACCGGGGCCCCATCACAACTATTCTTATTTTACATTGATAATATTGTACGTATACAACACATGTAATATTGTATGGAGCATGCGGAAAATAAAATCCCTCTTACTTTCAAGGGGAATAACTAAGAATAAAAACAGTGAGGCACACCCACAAAGGCCAGTTCCTAAAAAAACATATTTTCTGAGTCAGGGGACCTCAAATTGCAAAGTTCCCGGTGAATACAAATATATCGAAAATGTTTGCACAATTGCAATACTCCCATATATAGCAGTAAAAGAAATTAATGTATTTTATACAGACCAAATGTTAAATTTATTGGGTCATTTTGTTAAACTTTTTCTAATAGTTTGGAAATTATTTCTCAAGAAATAAACATATCCTAAAATTTTATCCAAGAAAAGGTAGAAAACGGATTCTATTTATTGTGTCAAATAACTAGTTCAAATCGACCATAAATAAACTAAGTAAACTATATTCAGCAGTTGCACTTTTATGAAATATTCAGTTGTAACTTTAGGTGAACTTAACATTGTTACCAAGTCATATAACATCTTTGTTTTATTAAACTTTGAAATAGGAAATAAATGAAAGCATAATAGTAAAATCTTTAGAAAAATTCTAAACATAAACATGGTAAAATATCCAGCAAAGTTTTTATAGTAAACTACTTTTACAGGTTGGTAGTGCAAAACTCTATAGGTAACAAGAATTACTTGAGTTTAACAAGAAAATGGTCAATATTCACTTGGTAAATATTTTAAATACGAGTATAAAGTGAACTAACATGAAATGGGTGGTATATTGATGGATTAAGCTTACTGGCTTTAAGGTTTAGTTTATAGTTGTGTGTAGGCCAGCCGGAAGATCAAACGTGTATATATATAGAGTGAACGATTGGTCTTGATCATTCCACCGTGATAATTTTACCACATGATCGGCCGGCCTCCTTTCGATCTGTCAGTTCAAACCTTTTAATAACATACTGTGTATATATGTATATATTTATACACACATGATTTAATAGAATACATACTCTACAGAATATTGCACGTACTTTTAATGTAATGTTATTTTTAAACAAACTGTTTAAACATTATAATATTATAACAATAATTTAAATTGAATGCCAGTTTGGCCGATTTTCTTGATGAAATGGAACGATTTTTCAGAATGGAGTAGAATATATCTCACGGTATTATAAAGTAAAAGTGTAAACTGCTTTGTTAAGGTGCTGAGTTAAACCGGGGATTGATTGCTAATTTTGGACTTGAAATTAGATGGTAGGAATTAGTAATTAATTATATGATCCTATAAGTTTCGTCGACAGTTCGAAATAAAGCCGGCCTAGCGAAAAATAAATCCGTCACTTAGTTAACATATTTACATCAAATTTTCATTTTTTTCAAAGTTTGGATACCCGGGCATTCAAGGCATAAGGGGCCACGAGGTGGCAGATCACCTTGCGATTCCGGGAGAGACTAGCACTATTAAAAAGAACTCTTATAGTTCTACTTACTTATTATACGTCGCGATAAGTTGATTACTTTTCTTGCAATCAATTTTTATAACCCCGAAGACAATTTTGAAACACCTGGTATTCGGACATGTACTTATACTGTTTTATTATTATTATTGATCCGGGTGCCTAATGGAATGGGACCTAAGCCTATATGGCTTTTATCCCCCTTGTTACCCCCCCAATTCAACTCCTTAAATGATCTCCCCCGGTAGCCTACCGGTCAATCTACCACATCCCAAGATATCCTTCAGCTTCAACTCACCCAGGCAATCCCGCGACAGCGGTACCTCCCAAATACACGAAACCTAGTACCAGCGAAACGGGGATACTGACATAAGTAGTGGTACACCGTTTCCCTGACTCCATCGTCGTAGTTCTGACAAACCCGTCCACCCTATATTAGGCAAGTGTGTCCACTCACTACACCTACCAAGGTCCTCAGACCTGTCCTACAAAGGGACAGGAGGTAATCTGAAACCCCCTGCCTGATTCCTTTTATAAATCTTTTAGCCTGGAGGCACCCCTGCGTGTCCTCCCAGCGTTTCTCCAAGACTCTAGTCTCCCAAAGTCTAATCTGTTTAGCACAAAACCTCTTAGTGACGGCAAGGACTGATTCGGGACCACAGAAAGGTAATGAGGATCCCTCCCTAGCCAGTTGAACCGCCCTCTCATCATTGCCCTCTATTCCCGCATGTCCGGGTATCCAATAGAGTCGCACCTTACCCCTCCGAGCTAAGGCGTTAAGCCTTTTCCTACATTCTCCCACTAATTTCAAACTGCAACACGGCTTGTTCAAAGCCCTCAGTGCGGCCTGACTGTCAGAGAATATCCGCACCTCTTTAATCTCTCCCTGCCACTCCGCCACAAGGCGGCAGCTATACTATTTTATATTTTCATGAAACATCGCTCCAAATTGATATTTCTTAGCGCTTCCGCTCCCTAGAAGTTGATTGGTCTGAAGACGATCGTGACTTCCGATCAAGTGTATTATACAGATTGTGCACATCAGTTTTTTATAACAGTGAAATAACAACCATTTAAATATTAAACATACACACTTAATCATAATAAAGATTTTTTGCATTTTCTAACAAATTGAAAACAACAGACCTAGTTAAACAGCTAAAAAAAAAATAAAAAATGTAGAACTAAAATCTTTTAGATAATAAATAATAATTTAATAGTTATGAAAGTTCTTTATGCTTAACATAAATCTTTAACTAGGTTGTTCTTTCCTTTATTTTGTGCCGAGTTTATACTTTATAAAGGTACTTTCTTCAACAACAACTGGCACACTTAAATAATGGAAAAGAATTGGTGAAAAGTTTTCTAAAATTCAACAGTAGTTTTTAAAGTATTTTGTAAGACAGTTACAAGAATAACTGAGCTAAAACTACTTTTATTATTATTATTATTATTATTAAAGGAAAACAATTACCTTCCAAGGTACAAAAGTGAAAAATAATAAATTACTTAATAAAATAAGATAATTAGTTTAACTACATCTCTAAAACAGTAATATATAAATCACTTTGTAATAGTAATATTATAATAAATTAGGTTATATAAGGTGTAGTGCTGTATGGTGCGTTAATGGATAGAGTATGTGTGAGCCACCAGGTGAGCTTAGCGAAAAGCCACCTAAATTACAAGTGTATTAAAGTGAAATTTATTTAACACAAGAACTTTATATTTTCTATGTTTTATTTTCTTGTTTCCGTTTTTTTTACATTCTCTAATATTTTAAAAATATTATTATTAGAATCATAGCTGCTAACAGAGGGGCTAGGGTGTGTGAACCACTAATATTAGGCGATTCTATATGGTTCAAGGACTGCTGCTCCAGGATGAAAGATGGGGCTTCTGACATTTCGGGTAAGGCCTAAAAAAACAGTGTTTCAGGCAGAGCTAGTCGCAATCATTTTCTATGCCACTGAAGTGCACATAACTCTGAGAGTCATCATCTTCTCAGACAACCAAGCTGCTCTACGAGCCATCAGCTAGTACCAGGACAATTCGAGACTGGCGTGGGCCTGCTTGGACATACTGATGAAAATTAGTAGCCAAAATTAGATTTTTCTAGTTTGGGTACCCGGGCATTCAGGACATAAGGGCCACGAGATGGCAGATCGCCTTGCCCAATCATTTTCCAATTCCTAATGAATTACCCTAACAATGTTATGGCTGAACGCCAAGTTTTGATTATTTACTGAAATACATTATACAGATTTGTTAGTTAAACAAGATCAACAAATCTGCAATCTCTCTAATGCTTTTGAAAAACTTTAAATAGAAAAACCTTCATACCGAACTTGATCTCGAGATCTTACGCTAATCTCAAAAAAAAAAAAAAATTGTTTCAAGATAACTGAGCTATTAACGAAACCATACTACATGTTGTTTGTCCGGATTATTTTCTTAAAATTTCTCCAACCATACATATCTTTAATAATTCCTCATTCAAAATAAATTTCTCCTATGTCTAAATCAAACTGAAATGTTGTTTGTTGGCATCTTGAGAATCAATGGTCAAAACGTCGTTGAAAGAAATTCGCAACAGTAAGCTAAGGCCCAAAAAGAATGGGGAAGGACGTTATTTAATATATCAGTCTAACAGCTGCAAATTTTGCTGCTTCAAAACGGATTACATGACGACATCAGACGAATCATCAATACCAGTGTTTTCCTTGACAGCATTTCGTAACGCAACTTTCTTCGTATCCTATCTCGAATTGAGAATATGACTTTGCTTGGGGGGTGAGTTCTGGTTTCGAAGAAGATTAAGGTGAATTATTGTGATTCCCAGCAATCTCTTTACGCCATTAACAGTACGCCAGTATTACATTAATTTTATTTATTAATTTTTGTAAAAAAAAAAACAAAAAAAAACGCTTTTTTCGTCAGGCTTTGCTAACCAACTTTTGCCTGTCAAAAATCATGCTAGACTTATTGGGGATGATAGCTAATTCTCCAATGAATTTTACGATCCTGAGAAAATCTCAGGTAAAATATGGCTCTGCTATAGCATAATTTTTAATGCAATACTCGGGGAAAACAAAAAATGAATTATATTATGAATTAATTAATTAAATAAATTATTCGCTGACCGGCGCCGGAGTTCCTCAGGGTAGTATACTTGGCCCGCTTCTGTATACTGCATTCACTTCAGATCTACCAACCTGTACAAACACTCTTCTTTGAACTTACGCTGATGACACAGCCATCCAGTTCTGATCCCATAAGTGCCTCCACTCTCTTACAGAAACATTTAAATAAAATAGAATCTTGGGCCAAAAAATGGCGGATTAACTCAACCCACAAAAATGTCAACAAATCACCTTTACTCTGCGTCGTGCCTCCTGTCCTTCAATAACCTTCAACTCAATACCACTCTCTCCTACAAACTTAGTTCGCTACCTTGGGATGTACATCGACAAAAGACTAACATGGAATCCACATACAAAACTAAAAAGACTGGAACTTAACAAGCGGAATAAGTTACTACTCAGACTAATAGGAAGACGATCGAAACTACCTCTCGAGCACAAACGACTAAAATACAACTGTATATTCAAACCGATGTGGACTTATGGACTTGAACTGTGGGGTTCAACCAAGCGCTCAAATTCCCAGAAAATTCAGTCTTTTCAGTCAAAAATACTGCGTCAGATAACAGATGCTCCATTCTATGTCTCTAATTCCACCCTCCATTGTGATCTCAAAATCCCATATGTATCTGAAGCTGTCAAAACTAAATATAAAAAATTCTATGACTCTCTTGCCCTCAACTCTAATCCTCTTGTTCAAAATCTCGCCTCCACAACTATACCAGATAATCCACCCCGTCGACTGCAATAGGAAGTAACTCCTGCGAGAATGTTACCACTGGGTAGCTTCTCTCCTCCAGCTAATCACGTCATTCATCATCACACATCATCATCCTATTCACTTATTATATTTATTTATATAGATTGTGAATTCCAAATAAAATAAAAATAAAAAAAATTAATTATAGAATTAATAATGAGTTAGTTGTAAAAACAAAGTTATTAAATATGGTTGAAAATTTTTAGTTTAAAATAAGGAAATTGAACAGGAAATCTCACAATGTAGTATGACAGTGAGTCACAAAGATACATCACTTTGGTTTGACAGTACTGTCTATATCTGTATCAATCAATCATTATTAGGAGTAACCTTAACTCTCTGGCTAAAATAATTTACAAATATATATATATATATACTAATTGCTAATTTCTATTGATGGATTCAATGAAATAACCAATGAAAAAGTTTCTTTATTTCAACCATACGCCTTTGATTTTTAACACCATAGAGTTCTTTTACTAATGAAATATACGTTAATTGATTTCCTGACAATTGATTAACGAATAATCTTTGAACTTTATTATTTTTATAACGGCCTCTACCAACAATTCTATCAATTCTATAATAATTATACCAAATCTTAGGTAAAATATTTAATTATATTCCATTACAAGGGGTTTACCTTTTTTTTTAAATTGTATTTTTATGTCTCTTGGAGTTCATCTCTTAATTATACTCAACAGATCAAATTTTGCCATCGATTTCTAATCTTACTTCTATCAACACCTAATTGAACATAGGTCCAGTTACATGCTGTACTCTCAACAAAAATATCTTTCACTGTCTATAAAAATTCTACTCAATTAATAGTCAAAGGCTCTGCGAAACTCCCAATTTAATAACAGTAACTTTTAATTAACTGACTTTTGGTGAGAGATAATGCATGTATGGTTACAAGGTAACAAATTTGCCATATACAAATGTTGGACTCAATAGTTTCAACATCTGGACAGTAAACGCCAGATTTAAATATGATTTATGATTATATTAGTTATACATATATATATATATATATATATATATGTCAAGGGTGAACTTAGAATTATGTGATTGAAAAAGAAGTGAAGGAGAGAAGAACGTTTATATGTAAATCGTTTATACAAAATAATTAAAAGAGATTCCTCTATAATTAGAACCCTAGAACGACACACTGGGGTGTGCAACACCCCTCTATATCTTTCTGTGTGATTTACAGAATTTGTCCTGTGTTTCCCAGGGTTTTCCCCACCATGTAAATACACTTCATTTACTGCTTATTCGTTACGCAACTCGTTCGGCATTAGAAGTTTTTTGAAATTTCTGTAGTGTACAAGTGAAGTAATTTTGGAGTGCTTTTCACCCCAGTGTGTTTTTTGGGTTTGCCACACCCCAATGTGTTAGATTAGGTTGCGTTGAGGTAAGTTTTAGTACTCAGTATAAACGTTTAATTATTATTAAATGGACATTTATTACAGTTATTTTACTGGTTTTTAGCAAAGAAGGTATGGCTTCTACTTCAAAGAAACCACTTTGTGACTGGACACCGGATGAAATCCAGAAAGTCCTATTACAATTGGAGGAAGATGAGAAAGAAGGGAATGTCTTTTTTGGCGATGAAGATTCTGACGAAGAATCAGATAGTGTTACAGAACAAGAAGTCTCTGAAACTGAAGAAGAATGTGATGTAGAAGAGCCTCCGCAAAAAATATGTAAGTCATCTATATTGCCAGGAAGAAATCAGTACAAATGGTGTACTGATGTTCCGTCAAAGAGAGGCAGAGCTAAGGCAAAAAATATAGTTTCCCACACCCAAGGTGCGAAAGGTGCTGCAAAAAATATTTCCACGCCCCTAGAATCTTGGAATTTACTAATAAGTAATGACATTATTTCTGCAATTGTGAAAAAACAAACCAAGAAATTAGGAGGAGATTGACATCAATTTCCAGATGTCAGTCTTACCATAAAGAAACAAACGAAATAGAAATTCGTGCTTTTATTGGCTTATTATACCTTGCTGGTGTTAATAAATCTTCAAAGCTGAATATCGAAGAGCTTTGGTCCCAATATAATGGTCATCCTTTAATTAGAATTACAATGTCGATGAATCGAATTTATTTTTTATCCTACTGCTTGAGATTTGATGATAAAACAACTAGAGTGGAAAGGAAAGTTTTAGATAAGCTGGCACCTATAAGGGAAATATGGGATATTTTCATAAAAAATTGCCAAGAACTGTACACCCCTTTTGAGCACGTGACAATTGATGAGCAATTGTTGGGGTATAGAGGCGATGCCCATTTCGGGTATACTTGGCTTCGAAACCAGATAAATACGGAATCAAAATTGTTATGATGAACGACTCCCGTACTTTTTACATGGTAAATGCAATGCCATGTGTCGGGAAGGTGAACTGCCCGAAAGGTGAACCTGTGCCATCCCATTATGTCAAAGAATTGACGAAAATCATCCATGGTACAAACAGAAATGTGACTACAGACAATTGGTTCTCGTCCGTACAATTATTCGAACAGATGTTGACACAGTATAATCTTACCATGGTTGGAATATTACGTAAGAATAAAGCTGAAATCCCCCATCAATTTTTGGTGCCCAAACAATCTGGGACGTCCTTATTCGCTTTCGACTCAAATAAAACATTGGTTTCATATTCTCCAAAACCAAATAAAATAGTACTTCTCCTTTCTACTCTTCATTATGACGTTTCAATACCGGAAAACCTCAAATTATTATGGATTACAATTCGCACAAGGGAGGTACTGACACATTTGATCAAATGTGTCATATCTACACTACAGCACGGAAAACAAGACGGTGGTCTCTTCGATTCTTCTGCGGCATGCTAGACCAAAGTGGTGTCAATGCTATGGTGCTATATACTCTCGCCCAAATGCAACCAAAAAAAAAGCGCCGTACATTTTTGCTTGATTTGGGTTACAGCCTAATCGAACCTCACCTTAGAGGCAGATTGCAAGCAGAAACACTTCGGCGGCCTCTTCGTATTGCCATAGAGGATATACTAGGGGAAGTGACCCCTAGAAAAATTGAATATTTAGAAAAACAAGTAAGGTGCGTTTTCTGTCAAAGAGGTAAAGACAGAAAAACCAAAATGAGATGTTCACAGTGTAAAAGGCCAATTTGTAATGAACATAGAGCTGCGGTGTGTTATGAATGTAGCTCATAAATCAACAAAAGAAAAACGTACTTGTGTTCATTTTATACATTCATTTTTTGTTTGTAAATACACATTTATATATTCTAGTTTCATTATAAGAAATTGTAATAATAAAATATGTTATCAATTTTTGAAAATATAAATTAGTAGTTAAGTTAAAAATCTACTGATGAAGTTAGAAGAAAAATTTACTTTATTTTATTTCTTTACAATAAAGTACATTAATATTATTTAAAATATTTTACTTTATTTATATCCTAACTGACCTAGCAAATCACTGTAGTAGAATTTCAATAGTCTTTAATAACAGTTTGATAATATATTATTTAAATTGGGGTATGTGACACCCCAGTAGGTCAGATGAAGTACAAAGCAAGAAGTGTGGTGTTCTAGGGTTAATATACCCTTTTTTAAAAATCGGAATCACTATCGCCTCTTTAAAGGACCGAGGTATGCAACCAGTTTCAAAAATATTGTTAAACATGAAAAGTAGTTTCAATCAAACATTCGTTTGTGGCATATTTAAAAAACTCAGATGTAATCCGGTCTGGTCTCGGCGTTTTATTTTCTTTTGCACTATTTATAACAAACTGCGATTCTTAAAGGGAACTATCTAATATATAAGGTTCTGCATACTGAATAAGACTAGCAGGTAATTTATGATCGTTATATAATGAAAAAAAGTGCATTATCCATTGGTTGGGGGAAATAGTACCGGAGGAGTAATTAGAATTCTTTTTAATAGACCTGATTGCATCCCAAAATTCCTTAGAGGAAATCGCGGAATTCATTTTTTGCACCACACATACATGATATTCCTTACACTAATTTAAACACAAGTCCCTATATTCTTTATTGAATTGCAAATATAATTTTTTGTGTTCTTCTTGATTGGTTCTTTTATACTTTCTTAAATACTTAAATGACTTAACTCTGGCTTTATAACACAATCTCTGTCAAACCAATTTTGTATAAACTCAATGTTTTTCCTGAGTTTCGGATTGTAGTTGGCCGCAAATTTGATTAGTTGACATAAATAATTTAATTTCTGCTCATTATCTTGGGTGTCATAATTCACTGACTCTAAAAATAACTGCAACTTACTATGATAAGTGATCCTATTTTGACTGGCGCAATTTAATTTTGGTTCGAATGGGAGAACAACATTTGAAACTGTAGAAAATTTTTTATTTGAATGCAAAAGTTAGATGGTTATTGGCATATGATCCGAGAACAATTGCGTATTGACCTGAAATGAGTGAATTAAGGATAACAAATTCAAATTAATACAAGCATAATCAATAACGATTCCGAAATCACTCAAGAGTTCCATTAGTTTTAGGCCATTGGCATTAACTATTTTATCTTTTGAACACCTTTCATAATTTCCCCCGCAGGGCAAGTAAGTGGCACATTGTTTTGATAGAGACTGCTCCTCCCCAATCCTACAATTGAAGTCCCCAATAAGTACAAAATCACCTTCATGGCATTCATACATAAAAATTGAAAGCATACCAAAATCCTGTTCCCAACTGTTGCACTAGAAACACAACCTTATCACATAACTGAACTTCTATTATATTACGGTTATTCACATGAACAAATTTAATATCACATAAACTATTACTATACAATTTTTTGTAACCATACACACAACCCCCAGATGCTCTTCCAACACAAGTTTTCTTTCTGCTGAAAATGTCGAAACAAAGTATTATTTTTAACAAACGTTTCGAAAATAAATATAACATCAAAGGAATTGAAATATGCGCGCAGAGATGTATTTTCTTTCTTATTCTTCAAACCATGTATATTAAATGATAATATGGTGAGCAACTTAATTGATTGCTATGTGAGATTCTCCATCGACTGACCGGATTTATTTCTTTTCAAAATTTTC
Organism: Triatoma infestans; assembly: GCA_011037195.1. Lineage (NCBI taxonomy): Eukaryota > Metazoa > Arthropoda > Insecta > Hemiptera > Reduviidae > Triatoma > Triatoma infestans. Next base: position 34,559 of record JAAEAF010002589.1, on the reverse strand, counting down.
TCACCTTTGTTATCTCCGCTATTAATGCATTGTGTAGGCGGAGAATCTGAGAGTGATCGAGGAAACTTGCAACATTCAGCGCCGGACTTCTAATATCTTTGCCGTTATATAAATCTCTTATTATCAATTTATCCTGTCTTATAACTGCATATTCTCCTTGTTTCCGAGCCTCAATTAACTGTGGAAGCAGCAGTTTCCTCTTCTCCCTCACTTCTCCTGTATAATTCTCACTGATGGAAATCTCAGAGCCCTTCAATTTGTAAGAATTTTTTAGTATCATTAATTTAACTCCAAAATTAACTAGCTTCAATAAAACAGGGCGAGATTTCTTTTGCCCTTCCTCTACCCTTCCACCCTTCTACCCTTCCTTCTTCTACCCTTATATAGTTAAAATCGGAGGTGGATAAGTTCAATTTCAATTTATTATTAATTAAAGTAAGGGCATAGCTTTCCAAGTCCCAATAAGAGTTAAATTCATTTTCAATACCATAAATTATTATATTATTTCTGGTTTGCTCTCTTTCAAAGCGATTTATTTTTACATTAAATAACTCCATCTTATCATTTGTCTGTTTCAAGAATTTATTAATTTCTTCCATAACTGCCGTCTTCTTGCATAATTAACCAAAAATGAAGAAAAAGGCAAAAAACTTTCAAAATTCTTTATCAAAAAATTACTCAAGTTGCCTGCTTACACGCTATCTGCCTTTTTGTACTTGGAAACTGGTCTGATGCCACTCTATTTGTACACCCTCAAGTTGCATCATAATTATATTTGTAAAATACTGCATCTGTCAGACGAACGTGTTACCCAAAAACCTAGCCCGACAAATTATTGCAAATAAGCTTTATTGGTATAAAGAAATTGTTGCAATGGCAAACAGTCTTGATGTAGGTAAAGAATTGACATTGAACAATATACAAGAATGGGGAAATATATTTGTAGAAATGCGTAATAAGTTGGAGAGGAATTTAAGAGAAAAGTTTGTATTTGTAATGAATAAATCTACCTTCTATACGCATTATAGTGAATTTTTATTTAATCCGGATATAAATAATTATTTGTACAGTGGTATTTCCTTATTAAATATTAGATGGATTGCAAAGATTAGAAGTGGTTAATTAAGACTATATTGTTTGCCATATAATAGTAATTCTTGTGATCGTTGCCCGCTTTGTAATGCTAAGGAAGTGGAAACACTACATCATTTTCTAGTTGACTGCCCAAGACTTGAACATATTAGACATATTAGATATTAGAAAATTTAAAAAAAAAAAGCAACATATCCACCCAGGAAATGCTAAATCTCTAAATGGTAGTGATTGGTTCTCTTTGAATGGTTATGTTACAAATGCCTACTCATTTAGAAATATGTATTGTCAACAATTGTCGTGGTATTGACGCTGTTCTATTGTAGTGGATAAATAAAAAAATATTAAACTTCATAAATTAAAATTACAAAGTATAATTATAGTATTTTATTAAGATTTATATTTATAATTAATAGTATAAACAAGATCTGTTCTCGTGAATTTCTCCGTAGCTTTTCGTATATATATTTGATTTCTCCCTTATTTGTTATGTATTTTTCTTAAGATATAGTAACATAGATGAGTATTATTTAATTATATACCTGCTTCTACGACGTGGTAACACAAGCAGACAGTCTTTATGTTTTTGTTAAAAGCTTGTTTGTTCTACTTATTTGTACACTGCATTAATATAAATAAACAAAGACCAAAATAAAAATAATAATATACAAAATAATTCCTAAAGTTTTAATTTTATTTTCATAAAGACCATATATTTCATTATAAAATATATTTTATTGATTACGTATTGATCGCTAATTATATATGTCGCGGAGGTTAGTGGCCAACATGGAGAATTCTTGTGTGGGTACCGGGTCACAGGGGCAAAGAGGCGGCTGATCGCCTAGCCCGGGAGGACACCAGAGACCCATTGATAGGACCGAAGACCTACTGTGGCTTCTCAAAATGCCTAAAAAGTAATATCAATCAGAAGATGGATGTACACTCAATCACAGGAAAAAAAAGAAAGAATTAATCCAGGGCAGGTACAATGGGCCAAACTCACACTGCGAAACGGTAGAAGAGCCCACAAGGGATAACTGTTGTATGCAGTTATTTGGGGGCCCACGGGTTACCACAGTTCAGTACACCATGCACTTCGTACAGAACAGTACACAATACACTTAAACTACATACACTCTACCATTTACAGACGAGGACCAACAATACACAAACTAGGTTTTCCCTCCCTAATTAATTGGCGTAAGCCAAGAGAGAAGAAAGAGATTAGCTCAGTAGTGGCGCGCAGGATAAGCAACGCGGAGGTCCCGTGTTCGGATCCGGCATGCCAGATTTTTCTCTTCCTATGAGCCTCTATAGCTCCGGTGATGGCAGTGAGTTTGTAGCTAGAGAACACTGCTCGGAGGCCGGCAGCGCACTGAGAAGGCTTCCGGAGGTTCACAACAGATCTTTCAGGACGCAGTACAATAATCCCCTGTAACAATCTAATCTAAGCGGTAGAAGAGGAAGGAATATGATGTTGATGATTTGGTTCAAATGTAATAACATACATTTTATTAGTCAGCTTGCGAATAAATTAGATATAAATATAAATTAAATGTAAAAATGCAGTTTTAGACGTTACTTTTCTCTTTTTATAGCGGTTCTGGGAGCCCGGCGCACATCTCTGTGTGGCACAAGTGTCACGACAGTTGTTGTAAATAGTTACATGGAAATAGATTGATTTGAAATGTGGACGATGTTTACTTTGATAAAATTTTAAATACATTGTTGGATACGAGGAAATTATTTAACCCAAACTGTGCTCTAATATAGAGGTAACCCTCTCAAAGTAAACAAATAAAGGACAGTGGATAGCGGCCTTTTTATTTTTTATCTTTTTAATTAAACATTTATTTTGTCCTTCAACAGTATCAGTATTTATTTATTAAACTTGAAAGGCAATAAATTTATATTTATATTAAAACACTATATTTATATAAAATAAAAGTAATAACATTCTCTTAGTTTATTTATTTATTTTTTTTTCTTCTCTAGCTCTGAACATTTTTATAACCATTTACAATATAATTCTAGCAAGTCTAGCTTTCAAACATCCTGCAACTTTATACAATTCTACTAACATATTTCTTCTAGGCCAAAGCTCTTTTTTCAATCCTGTCGTTTCACCACCATCCTTCCTTCCTTTGGCGAGCTTTAAAAATTGCTCACACTTCCTTTATTCATTTATTCTCACTATAAATGTTAACTTTGAGTTAACATTTATATTCTTACTTTTATTACTATATTTTCCCAGTCGTATCTTCTTTTAAAAATAAATAAATAAAGTTTTCTATTTTTCTCTTGCTTACAAAAAGTTGCCTAAATTTTTTATGTAACAACATGAAATGTTAACAGTTTTTCTGAGACTGAATAGTTTTCCTTCAACATTTAAAGAATAATATAAATGTTTAAAATAAACATACGATAGATGAACGTTCTCGTATTTTACTTGAGAACTGTAAAATTAAAATTCATCAGTAAGATTTTTCTGATAATGTTTCCAGTCTCTCGGAAATTAATGTCCTGTCACTTTTGGGTCCATCATTTGTGTGATAACTATTATTCATCCAACAATGATGCAGCACTTGAACGATCCTGACCCCTTCAAGTATACTCCATCATACGTTGTTTGCTTTATTGTTCAATGCTTTAATCTCCATTTTTAACTATAAATTCTAGAGATCTAGTTTCTCATAATTTCACCAGTAAATGATTTCAGATCAGTACTTAAATCGAAAGTAAATTTCCGTTCATGAAATTTTGGAACTATAGCCCTTCTAAAAGACTCCGCTAATTTCGGGTAAAATCTTCTCTTATACTCAGGACTATCTTTCTTTTTTTTTTTTTTGGATCGAATAATTTCACTCACAACTCTCCATTTCCTCATTCCTCTTCATTCGCACTTGCTTTCTTGAGTGAAAATTTTTTCTTTCTCAAGTGTCTTTGTGTAAATTGATTCCAGCAAGTCCTGTTATTTTCGTCTGTTAGCCGCCGAACTTAGCCTTCTTTAATGATTACACTAAAGTGTGTTTAGGCTAAACAGCATAAAATAAATGTATGAAGCTCGGAACTAGATTTTCCGTTTACTTATAAACAGAGGAACTAGAAGGATAGTTTAGTACTGGTACAATTTTTTTTTGTACATAACCAAAGGAAGCTATTGATGAGATCTTTAAAATGATGTATAACCCTAGGTGGTCCTAACCCGTTTTAGACAATTGAAAACACCTTCTAAGTTAACCATGCAACAGGTTCTAACATGTCTAAACTATTTATCTTCTTACTTACTAAAACTATTGTAGAAAAAATTTAATATTAAATACTTGAGTGAACTGGGAGCCGAAGCCCCCCTTGTATTTAAAATATGTATAATAATAATACATATTAAAATATTATAGAGTTATAGATAGAGGAACTGTAGTCAGAGCCATTTTCTTTCATTTTCAAAGAATACTTCAATTTCTTTTTTCATCCAATAACAAATGACGGAAGTTATGGTTCGTGCTGTTGGCATTCACCGCCATTCATACCTCTATAATATTCAATAAGTTTGTCTCAATTTAATTGGATTTTTTTTATAGTAAACATAATACGTCACCCTAGGAAAGTGTTTAACTAAAACTAAATTCTGTTTATACATCGTACATCTGTTATACTCGGACAAATAAAATTATATTATCAGATGATTTTCTTCGTTGGCCGTTAGTTGTAAGAGAAAACAAGAATTTGTTGGCTTATCGACCAATTCAAGGTACTTGAACTTGTTAATTATTAAAAAACAATTATAAATTACTTTTTTTTTTTTTTTTTTACCTTGAATTGGTCGATAAGCCAACAAATTCTTGTTTTCATCTTAAAATTATATTAGCACAAATCGATAGCACGAATTATTTTAATAAAAAAGAAATTATGTTCATAAGATGATCAATTATATATACAGGGTGACCAGAGTTATATGCTCCACCCACTTGTTTTTTAAACGGCGGGAAATTTCGAAAAAATAGAAAACACGTATTTAATCATTTTTAGTCTAGTTTATTTTCAGTCATTGATCCATTTTTTATACCCCCATATCCCGAGATACAGCATCCAACTTTTTTTTTCAAATGGAAACATTATATTTTTTTTTGCATATTTTTATAGTAATTGAGCCTCTAAAAAAATTTAAAAAAAAAAAAATTTAAAATCGGTTAGGTTTTTCAAAAGTTATGGCAATTTAAAATATGAAAAACAAATTTCAGTTTATTAAGGTAAACAAAATTACCTTATTTTTTCTTTAAGAAGCTCTTCAAACTGGGCACCATCAACGGATAGGCAAGCCAAAGCTCTGGACTCCCACGCTCTGTTTGTAGCAGCACTTAGGTGGCAAAGTCAACATCCAGGCAGGCTAGAGTTATTCGACGTTCCATATCTTCGACTGAAGCCACGGGATTAAGGTTACTGTACACTTTATTTTTTAGATATCCCCACAAAAAATAGTCCATTGGGGTTGTTAAGTCCGGAGGTCGAGGTGGCCATTGGATCGGACCATGAGTTCCTAACCACTTTTCGTGGAAATTTCTGTCCAGGTAACGTCGAACAACTCTCGCATTATGTGCCGGGCAACCATCCTGTTGAAAATACATATCTAACCGACGTTTTAGAGGAACATCTTCAAGCAAAACTGGCAAATGTCTCTTAAAAAAGTTAGATACCTTTCACCAGTTAAGTTCCCTCTGTAGAAGTATGGGCCGATTAGTTGGTTTCCTCAAACTCCACACCAAACATTTGTAGAAAAAACAACCTAATGGCGTGTGGCGAAGGTAACTTGCGGATTTTCTTCTGCCCATATTCTAAAGTTCCAACGATTAAGAAGGCCATTGTTGGTAAACTTTGATTCATCAGTCCATAAAATTGTGCATTTTTTGTGGGGATATCTAAAAAAGAAATGTTACAGTAACCTTAATCCCATGACTTCAGTCGAAGATATGGAACGTCGAATAACTCTAGCCTGCCTAGATGTTGACTTTGCCACCTAAGTGCTGCTACAAACAGAGCGTGGGAGTCCAGAGCTTTGGCTTGCCTATCCGTTGATGGAGCTTCTTAAAGAAAAAATAAGGTAATTTTGACATTAAACTGAAATTTGTTTTTCATATTTTTAATTACCATAACTTTTGAAAAACCTAACCGATTTTAAATTTTTTTTTTTTTTTTTTTTTAGAGGCTCAATTACTATAAAAATATGCAAAAAAAAATATAATGTTCCATTTGAAAAAAAAAAGTTGGATGCTGTATCTCGGGATATTGGGGTATAAAAAAATGGTTCAATCACTGAAAATAAACTAGACTAAAAATGATTAAATACGTGTTTTCTATTTTTTCGAAATTTCCCGCCGTTTAAAAAAAAAGTGGGTGGAGCATATAACTCTGGTCACCCTATATATATATTAATGAATATTGATTCTCTTTGTTCAAAGTACAATCGAGTTCTCGATTTTTCTATTAAAATTAAAGACAACCTGCTTCTCAGTGCACTGGCAGCCTCTGAACATGGTTCTCTCGGTTCAGACAAAATGTCCATCACTAGACAGCAAGCTGTAGAGGGAGAGAAAATCTAAGGGCAGCCCAGCTGGTCTCAAATCCGTAACCTCCGCAGTTGCTATTCCAGCGCGCTACCACTGAGTTAATCCCTTCGCTACGTTATTATTGTTGAGTCCCTGATAAGAACTATTAGATGAAATATCAAGTTTGAACATTCTCCGTTTCGTTTTTGAGTTGTGCCTCGCAAACGCACTCTCTCCTTCTCTCTCTGTCTTACACACATACCCACAGACCTATTTCTAAAAACTTCTTTTTCGGATTCAGGGGACCTCAAAACTTATATTTCCGGTGAAATCGAAAATTTGACACAATTTCAAAACTTCCTTTTAACAATAGTTAAAGAAAGTAAAATTAAGTTAAAGTAAGTTAAAATTACAGTATTCGAACGATAAAAAATTAAAAAGAAAATATCAAACAACGCTAATCTATTCATCAAAACGTACACAATGGCAAATAATACCTATAATATATTCATTACCAAACAACAAACTGGTAAAGTACCTCAACTTCATCAATAACTATCAACACAAGGGCTGCATCAAACTTACGAGTATATAGCCTGTGTGTTACCAATTGTTACATTCATAGATAAGTGGGAACAATCATTCATATAGCAGGATACGAGCACAATACAATTATAACAGGATTCAATAACTTGGAATAGCAAACCTCTTGTGAATACTTGTATTATGTCAAATATAAACGATGTGGTGAGCATATATACACACACACACACACACACACACACACACAAATAACAGTTTCCATAGTAACCATAACAGTATTAATGTGAAAATTTAAACACAAAAATCATTAAATCAACAACATAATGTAAAGTAAAACATGATTAATATTCTGAATTAATAAAAACAAAATATAGCACCATTGTTTGAAAATTGATATTTAGTGATATAGTTTACATAAAAAGCTGGCAGCAAATCTAAGAACAAAAAATGAAAAAAATATTCGAGGGTCATTCAAAGACACAAAGAATTGTAAATTATATAAGAATAACAATATTTTCTATATAAAGGTTGGCATCCCTGTCATCTACTTAAAACAGTTGTTGTTTTTGCTTATTTAAGACGCATCATGACGCCCGGATATATCTCAATGTAGACAGTACTGTCGCATCACCGCACAGGTAAGCTGCAGAGGCTCCTAGATATCTTTCCTGAATCCGGGTTTTTTCGTATCAGTCCAGTGCGCAGCTGATCATCAGTCCAATGCAGCTGATCATTTCCATAAAGCTTCTTCGTGAAAAGATGTTTCAGTATACATAAACTCTATTACTATTTAGTAAATCCTCTAGAAATCTGAACACTGTAAGAACAACGTTCAGTGATGAGATATCTGGTTCATGACGGGATGAATCCATCTGAAATTTACTCTTAAATGCTTATGCAATACGTGTAAATTGTATGAATCGTGCAAACGTCTACAAATAAGTTGATCAATTCAAAAAGTGCCGAACACATTTCGAAGAATTGGACAGACAATCGAGGTTTCGAAATACATCACTTGAATCTCGCAAAGAATTTGTTAGTTAGCACAGTTCCATTTCATTCATACTTAAAGGCTGAACTATCGTAAGAATGTGTAAGATGAGTTCCAAGACTGCTAAGGAATCTCCAAAAAACATGTGACGTACATATGTGACGAACTTTGGAACCCAAGCGACAAAGTGGAAATTTCCTGAGCTCCCAAGGCGACAAAATTTAAGTACAAAGTGTAGCTAATATTATTTTGGGACATAAAAAAAATATATATACATATATTTAAAGCATAGGGTACTAGAAATAATCAGTATTGAGACGCAAATTTATTTAGCCTTCTTCAGGGTAAAAACATCTGATGATGGTATATCACAAGTTAAAGTATAGTATTTAAGAAATTCAAAAAGGAAAATTTTCCCCTGAAGAAGGCCGAATAAATTTGCCAAAACGTCGGTGAAAATTTGAAAAAAGAGTTTTTTTTGGGACAGGACCTCCGACATCAATTTTACATTTTTCAATACTTGAAAAAATAATGAAGTCTGTGATCACAAAAAAGTGAATTGAAAAGAGTACTCCTCTTTTCGCACTAAGAAAAAGTAAAAAAAAAAATTCACATTGGGGCAGGTGTATAAAATGGATTAGAGGATTGTGTTCGAGAAAAAAATAAAATAAATTATAGTATTCAAAAAAATAATGACTTCGTTTTTTTAAAATTGATAAGCATGTTGGTGTAAGCACAGATCTAACGCTAAGTTTTTTGTATGATGATTTTTGAATACCAACTTTAAAACTAACAGCAACTAGCTGTATTGATGTCGTCTAATCTATGGGGTTTAATAATACATGTGATTAATGGATTTCAATAAGTATATATTAATACTTGTATCAGCACGTTCCAGCACATTCAATATTTGAGAAATAGGAGTTAATATAGTCTGGATCATTCAGCAGTTTACTAATGCCAACGTCCTGCATAAGATTGGAATTCTTTTCATAATAATATGCCAACGATTTATAAAAAGAAATTTTCTTCTCTTCTCTTTATTTTTTAATTTGATTATTAAGGTATAAATCTTTTAAACACTTTGCCGTTTCTTATATATAACTTTCTTTCCTACTTTAGCAATACTCACAGACAAGTGTGCTTCATTTTGAAAGTGCATTGATTTATTACAAATGAAAAATTCAAATAATTATGTATCTCTTTTAATTGGAGGCTTCTTCATAGAGCGCTCTTAGGGTGTTTCTTTAGAAATTAGATAAAAGGACAAAATTAAAAAATACAAAATCAAGGTTATAAAAATATAACCTGCTGTATTAGAAGCTATAGGATGGGTTGGGAGGAAGAGAAAATGCCTCGGTGAAGTGACTTTTACACTTACTGAACACTGTATATATATTAAATACAAAATGATTAACATGCAAGGACTTTACATTGTTATATTATAGAGCGAGAGAATGGTAGCACGAGAATACAGTGATAAATAGGCTGGCAGTGAGTCGGTGTAAAAATGAAGTACAATGACTCAAAAATGATTCCTTATATAGGCGGGGTGAACTAACCCATTCTTTTGAACTTGTACTTCCAGTTCCTCCTAGTTTGCCCCCTTACAAGTTGAGAGAGTATTGCAGTAAACTTAAGGTGAGGAGTGATTTCATTCCATTACACTACCCTAAAGAGCGGTAATATAATAAATAACAAGAATACACTATGAGGTGCTGCTGCTGCTGGTTGTAATTTAGAGTCTCGAATTGTTCTGGGAAAATAGCAATCTTCAGTTACTAATTGTACATCATAAATAACTTTATAATATTCAAGATAAGCTGTTTTTTTCCACAAATTTCAATCTCCTACCTTCTCTAAGCGGTTAAACCTTATAAATCATCTCTCAACACCGAAAGATTAATAAATAAAAAATTTTTTTTATTTCAAATTTCATCATCTAATAGATATTAATAATATCTACAGCAAACCAAATTGAAAAAAGTAATAATCAAAAACAATAGTAATAATTAAATTTATATCAATCAAGTAATAATAACCTTTGTACCTGTAATTTGCAATTGTATTTCCGCCAGCATTCAAAACAAACCTTAAAATTACTATTTAGCGAACCGATAACAGCAAAAATCTGTGTGAAACTCATGAACTTTGTTTTAATGCAATTTACATAGTTTTAATTCATTTTTTTTTTAGGGAAAGGAATAGTTAAATGGTTAGCGTACGGGACTCCCACGCGGAGGACCCGGGTTCGAATCCAGTTGTGTTACCCTTGGATTTTTTTCTTCCTAGGAGCACGTACAGCTCACTGTCAACAGGCAGACTTGTTGTCTGTATCGAGAGAACATTATCCGGAGGCCGCCAATGCACTGAGAAGGCTCCGGGTGCCAATGACCATAGATGTTGACGCGCCTTAAATTAAATAATAATAATAATAATAATAATAATAATAATAATAATTTTTTAAGAGTATTCCTATTATCCGAAAACATCTTTTAAAACTGAAAATGTTTATATGTGTCTCCGAAATATAATCAGGCAAAAATGTCCACTTTTCTTCAAACTCGGATTTTGAGCAAGATATTAAATTCTTGTGATTCTTTCGATCTACATAACCAGAACCTTATAGTAGCGTGCCCTAATAGTACTTAAACGAAGTACCAAGTTTTAGCTTTCTGTGTTTTTTTCCGTTTTTGAGTTTTGCTGACACTATAGATACATATATCCACATACACAAACATATCACAGACGTTTTTGAGTTTTGCTGATACTGTAGATACATATACCCACATACAAACAGACACAGGCATATCAATTTTTAAAACTGTTTTTTCAGATTCAGGGTGCCTCAAAAACATGAATTTCCGGTGAGAGTTCAATTTCGAAAATTATACGTGATCGCAGTCAGAAAAAGTAATATAATTTTAATGAATAAAGTTCGGAGGACCTCATTATATTCAAGGTTATAACAACTAAGAATTTACCTATTTATTCTGTAGGTAAGGATAATAAGATCCGTTCCTACAGAATAAATATCACGGGTTTGTGGTGAACTAGGATTCGTGATCTGCAAATAAAATACACCCAGTAAATGTCAAAGCACACTTAGTAAAATGTTACATATATTCTGAAAAGCATATATACAGTAAATGGTTGCTATGACCAATCTGTTCGCTCAGGGAGTGACACAGATTGTCAATCGTCGCTCGTCGAGTAGAGTGGCCTGGCCCTCTTGCCTAGCGCACATTACTTATCTAGTCTTGACAAAGACTATTAATACGTTGGGTAACGAATGGCCTGGCTCTCCTGCCTAGCGCAAATGTTATATCGGTGATCGTTGTATGAACAAACGGCCTGGCTCTCCTGCCTAGCGCAGATGTCCTGAAACGGTGATCGCTGGATGAGCAAACGGCCTGGCTCTCTTGCCTAGCGCAGATGCTCGGAGAAGTCAGTTAAGGGCCTGCCTAGCTAGCGCCAAAACTATTAGAAAAGGTTCTAATCGCTGAGTACTTCTCGACTATTCTGGCCCTTGGTAGCCCTTTATATACGATTCTGAGGTGGTAGGGATGGTGTCCAGTAGGCGGGTCTAGTCGGTGAAAGTTCTCCCCTCTGTAGTGTGGAGTAGGAGAATCCTAGTGTAGTGGGGGTGTGCCTCCCTAGTGAAGGTCCACTTGGTGCAAACCTGGTAGCCGGGCGGAAAACTGTTGTTACAAGGTACATTAAACTTAAACTTTAAAATTAAATTATGATTCCTTTGATTCATTTTGAGAAGTGGATGTGGAATTATTCAGTTGAAATATTCTCTTAAGGATTCACTACAGTAAAATTTTTCAAATTATATTTTATTTTTTTTGTCTCGAGACATATCGACCCCTAGGAGGTCATCAACAGTCTACAAAAAACCGTATGGGGCTCCCACGCGGAGGACCCGGGTTCGAATCCAGTTGTGACCAAACGTCTCGAGACCAAAAAAAAATAAAACATTATAAAAGAATTGAGAAGTTTTACTGTCAGCAATCCTCCATAGAATAAATAAAATTTAATAAAAGTAATTCTCCTTGAGTTACATATACTTTACTAATTTTATCAAAAATATAGTAATATTTTATTTGTGTTCGCACAATAAGCCTTTATTGACTGCAGTGCCTGGGATCGTTCTAATCTATTTATTTATTTATATTTATTAGGGTCTTATCTACAGAGATCTCGTTAACATCGTTAACCTCATGGAAAGGAAATAAATTAGCTACAGGAAAAATTTAAAAAAATATTTACATAAACCAACATTAAAATCGCAAAATCGGATTACAAAACAACTACTAAATATTTAATACATATAAAGAAGTTCGACCTGTTCATATTTTGGGGAAATACTTGAGTAGATACTTTATATAAGAATTGTTAAAGCGATAAAATTGCAGGCTTTTGTATGTTTTTTGACGACTTGAAGAATGTAGTTCATGCGTTCGTTCAGCGCAGGAGCGTGACAGAGAGGGTAACGCACATTTGAGGCACCGTTACGACCGCTAGATACGATTGGCATCAGCAAGATGAAGTCTCCAGCTCTTATTGCTTGTTGTGGCGAATTTCCTCAACAGCGATCACTTTATTCTATTAGGATTAACTAAATATTAGTGATCATTAACTTCCAAAAACAACATAAACTTAGAAAGATGAATACTTGCATCCACGCCAAAAAAAATTTAATCTATCCCTTTCCTCGTGACAATCTTGTCCCGTCCTTCTTTCCCAACTCACGCTCCTCCCCCGGAAGTGTGTGAAAGAAAAATTGTCTTTTATATTTGTGTTCTCATTAATGTGTATATAACGGCAAAAGATATTATTTTTAAGAGTTCGCAACGTCATTAATTCCCAATATTGGAAATTTTTTGCAGATTATGTTTGCTGTCAGCTACAAAAAAAAAGTGCTCTGTAATTTATTCTTCCCCATCTCAGTTCAAACTTCCTTATGTACTTGGGAAAATAAAAAAGTAACTATAATGGAAATAATCATCAGCGAATTCGCCACCAAAAGCTGGAACCGCCCTAAGGCGCCATCACTGAGCCTCCAGACGCATGTAAACTAAGCAATACACTCTCTGTCGCGCCCACTATAATGTATTGGCGAATGGACTTCAATTTTGTCGGGCGATCTCTCATCTAGAAGCTGTCTCTAGCGGTAAGGGAAGATACTCCTTAAAAATAAACCCCATATGAGAGGTTTAACAATCAGATACTAGACAAACTAAAGAATAAGCTTCACTCGCTACATCAACTTTAATGAGTTAACAAGTCTTAAGATCAACCTTGAATGCTTCATTAACCTAGCCATATTAGCTAACCTATCGTTAGAACAAGGAAGAGTTCTAACAAGTCACATCTTCAGGCGACTCCCCACAGCCAACGCTACCATACTAAATTCATCATCATTCTACTATCAAGCATCACTAATTGCTCGGTCACTCTACTACCAGAACGCTGTTCTTTCCTCACTCAGTAAATTCATTAAAATATAAATTGTGTATACACACATGCCATTTCGTGTGTTCTTATTTATACCATTCATTTATCCATCATTCTTCAACTATTATAATATAACAAATGAAATAAAACTGTCCTAATATATTGATAACAGTTAATATTTAAAGCAAATTAATAATAATAATAATAATAATTATGAATATTAAAAGAGCATGAAGAAATAAAAATGATAGAATTGATATTTGATTATATAAGTAGAATAGAATTAACTGGGGAATCTAGAGGAAAGATACCGGCTTAGTGTAATAGACCACTACCCACGACTCCTTAAAGTATTGGGTTTTCAGTTTCATCCAGTGAAGCTTAATGTCTACTTGGTGATTGATTCCTTCATTCATATATCAAATCTATATTGAAATTATAGCTCTTGAGATTGGCACTGTGGGCTGATTTATAACAAAGAAGAACTCATTTCTATCGATAATTTGAAAAATTTCGAATACGAATGAGAATTACAATAGTTTCATCTTATAAATTATTTTAAAATATCCTAAATCAAATCATCTAAAATAAGTTTGTCTGCAAAAAACCAAAAAACAATGGGAATAAAAAAGTCTAAAATCTAATTGAATGTTTTATTCTTTCATTCACTACTTAATTTAATACAACCAATAAGTTCAGTTCAATAATACAGTTTATAGCGCTTTTTTTTTTTTTTTTTTTTAATTTAAATTTTCTTAGATATTAAAGTGGCCAGAGAGCGTAGTCAATATGTTGCTTTGGGACAGGTGTGATATGACCCACTTATTGATTGTGTTCCTCGCACGCTTCCTCATGCTATCTCGCTCTCCCATTCATACTCTCTCTTTCTTTCCCACTTCAGACTACATAGGAAATATGTATGATATTCTTAAATTATCAACCACTTATGTGAATAATTGATTTGCTAGCTACTTTATTACGGTGGATTACTTATGAATGAAACTTTACTAAACCACTTTATATTATAGTATTTATTTCTTCATAAACTTAAAATTATAATTATAAATATTAAGCTAATAACCACAGCAGTTGATGATCCCTAGAAAAAATAAATTGGAAATTAGAAAACTATTTGAGAAATATTGACGTCGAAAAAAATAGTATCTGAAACACATGAAATACGTAGATTTGGCGGGAACATAAAAAAGCTTTTTACGACATGTCGTTCGCTTTCAAGCTAAAATAATACAGAAACTTCCATTACCACAAACATTTCTTAGATTTCTTTTTTAACCCTCACTGCCTGTTGTTACATTACGCAGTTTCCGTTTCGATAGAGAGTACAAATATTAACGATATAATGTAATCTATTAGTCGATTAATAGCCATCAGAATGATTAAAGGAAATCGAACTTATAATGCTACAAACTTATAATGTTTATTAGCAAAATCCCAATAAAATAAATTAAATAAATTAGTAACATTTTTACTTTTTCTCTTATTTTGATTACATGCTTCTTAAGAATAATTGAATCAGCCGAAGAGCATCCTTATCTTCTATTTTCCAAGATGCTAGTGTTCCATAGAGTAATATCTTGGACATTCTCCAAATCAGTGTGCAAATTGTATTTGAATAGCAAATACAGTATCCATCACTGCAGAAATATATAGATAGCTAAAAGTCAAATTCATTTGCAATAATGTTCTGAGCTAAGAAACAGAATAGATATGGTAATGAAACAAAGTACTTGCTTTATTACGTTGAGGCAGATGGTCAATGACGGGTAGTGAACAAATAAAGCGATTTGCAAAAAGTGTGAAGCTCCAGCACAAGTAAAGACAAAGAATACTCTAATAACATAGTACATATCATTAATACATACCATTTATTCCCTGTATATATTAACAATTTCAAATATATTTTTTATTTAATTTTAAGGCGCGTCAACATATATGCTCATTGGCGACCGGAGCCTTCTCAATGCACTGCCGGCCAGTGTTCACTCGTTACACTGTCAACACAAACAACACTGTCTATCACTGACAGTAAAGTATAGAGGCTCCTAGGAAGAAAAAAATCTAAGGGCAGCACAGCTGGACTCGAACCCGGGATCTCCGAATGGGAGTCCAGTACGCTAACCACTTAGCTATTCCCTTCCCTTGCAAACATTATTATTGAAAATTATGAATTCTTATGTTACAAAGAGGTGTACTCTGCATATATGGAGATATATGAACATAGTAGTCGTTTTGAATGATAAAAATCGAATTACAATCATATAAAACCAAAAAAAATCCTAAACAAAGGGATGTGTCCAATGCTGTTGTAATGAATGCGGGAAGATGGCGATTGAACGATGAAAATGAATACTTTTACTCATAATTTTCTATTTTAACGATTTACTAAGTAAGGAGAGAAGAGTAATGTATGCATAGACTATCCTAGTGAACAGTAATGATTGTTAATGTATGTATGTAGAATGGTAGCGTCGGCTGTGTTGTGAGTCGCTTGAAGGCTGATATGACTAGCTAGAACTCTTGCTTATTCTAACGGTGGACTACCTAATATGGCTAACTTGGTGAAACCTTCCAAGATTGAGACATATTAACTGGTTAGAGTTGATGTCCGCGACTCTTTAGTTTTGGGTGTCTCATTTTTACTCTCTAAAGTATATCTGACGACTGATGATAAACGCTCAGATGGTTGGCTTTTTTTTTTTTAATTCAGTTAATCCTAACGATTAGAGACAATTTCTAGGTGGAAGGTATGCTGTTGAAATTGAAACTCATTAGTCAATACGTTGTTGTGGGGGTGACAAGAAAATATGGCCCTCAATGCGGCTGCAACTAGAACTAATAGACTCCTGCTTATGTGTGGCGAATTTGATGATTTTTGTCATTACATAATATTACTTCAATAGAAATTTAACTTTGGTACCAGAAGTACGTGTTCAATGTACTGTAATTTGACTAACATCCTATTGTTATCATAAATTCCCTGGAAATATTACAACACTCACATTTCAGGCAGATACTTTTTAAGTTTGTAATAAAATGATATAAACTTAAAATAATTGCATCATGACAGAGAATATTCTTGCTAAATAAAGTTTAGAAAAATATTCAAATATTTGCTTGGCACCCCTCTTATATGCAATCAATGGAATATAATCCATTCAGCAAAAGTCTCGGTTTGCCTGGATCAGCCATTTTGCTATTTTAGGTTTTAGGTAGACAGATTTGTCTTTTAACTGAGGAAGAAGTATTAGTGGGACAAGTATTAACCAAAATTAAATATTTAAACTTGATTTTGCTCCTTTTTTTTTTTTTTTGTAGTACTAAACGAATATTGAGATAGCAATACGGAATAACGGAAAGAAGCAATCCTCTGTAACCATCGAAGAAAAGAAAAATTTGATTCAGTAGTGATCTAGTGTATTAATCTATTTAACTATCTATCCTACTATGGCATCTATTTTCAAGTGAAAAAAATGAACACGAATATCTGTTCTATGAGGGGGCAGTAGAAATATGGAAAAATTCTTCAATTAATTCACGTGCACACTGTCCAATGAATAAGTCATGGATATTTTACTTTTACTTAATATTAATTTCTCCTGCTGAGTGAAGAAATTAACTCACTTTATCAGGGTTACTTTTTTATTAATTATTTATTTAAATTTAATCAGGCTTAGTGGTTTTTATTTTTTAATTTTTTTTTCCCCCAACGAACCTATGTTTTATTTCAGTTAGTAGTATGAATAAACATAAATTCTATCTGCAGTAATGTAATAATGAAGACCTACAAAGTTTACTTTTGTTTCCTAATAGGATTGTTAAATACATTTACTATTATATTTATCCTAGACAAATGAGTAAAATTTTATGCTTAAAGAAGATCTGCTTCAAAGCTAAGTGAGGCTGTATCAAGGACTATTAAAATAATACGATGCTTCGGCAAAAGATGACCTTTGGGCTTCTGCAGGTATCAAGATTCTAATCAAGGGACCCCATTTGATTAAAGAATACTGCCGAAGGCTATAGAAGTGTTGTCTCACACAAGCTTTATAAAGAGTTACAGCTTTGTTACAGCGGTTGGGAAGTATCCCAACCGACGACATAACTCTTCTTAAGAAATGATTTTGTGTTTCTTGAAAGCATTGGAGTTTAAAAAATGGTTTATTCCAACAAATTTGCAGAATTTGAAAATAAAAGTATCTCCTTGTTCGCAAACGGTTTCGGGTTTTATTTAAACTATCTTCAAATTCGCTGATCTATTATGAAAAGTATTTGAGAGATTTCTTTTTTAATGTGATTGTTTTATGTGATTACACATTATTGTATCTAGTTTATAATTACACAATTTTTATAACCTGTCTGTAATAGATATTTCTTTATAAGTGCCTCGGGAAGAGATTCAAATCTCTAGCCTTCAAAAACTTTCCCAAATTAAAGTTTTTTTTTTTTTTTTAATTTGCAACTGCATTATATACATTAAGCAAAAATGTTACACAGTAAAAGAAAATAGTAATTGAAACACCGAGCATAGATCAGTGTCACAACCAGAATACGTGATGAAAGACACCAGCCAGCGCTGGTACTTTCTAGACTCTATTGAGAGTTGTCAGCAATTAAATCGCGTGGCCAGCGTCTTTTTAGGCGACGTGGTGGGTTATCGGGATGAGTGCTTGTGGATAAGGATTGAGCAATGAGATTTGGGTGTGCGGAGAGTCTATCGTGGAATCTTAGGAAACGGGTCTGGATTAATTCATTTACGTATGGGATATTTAGATCGTGGTGTAGGATGCGGTTAGAAATGAAGAAAGGAGCATTAACAATACGACGAAGGACTTTGGTTGAAATGATTGTATGAGCTGGATGTTGGATGGTTTATTGGAACCCCACAGTTCTGCTCCATTTGACCAGATAGGTCTTAATAGAGTTTTGTAGAGTGTTAGTTTGTTGTGAGTACTCATAGCAGATTTAGGTCCAAGTAGTCTTCCTAGTAGTTCTTTTCTTTTGAGTCGAGTATGAGGATTCCAAGTTAAGCGTCGATCTAGGTGAATGCAATGAATTCCTGGCTCTGGTTTTTCTTTTAGAAACATTTAAGGAAATGTTAATCTTAAAAAAGAAACTCTCTTGTTATAAAATTGTATTTTACGATATCATATTTAATGAAAAATTGAAAAAGTTCAATAGAAGTCTGTTAAATCTAGTCTCTCCTCAAAATGATAACTTTTACATTGGCAACGATATATCAAAAGAATATAGTGAATAGTGAATTATTACTGTTGAACAACCTTATTGATTGATTGCAGCTGCAGAAATTGTAATCAGTTAAACTTGATTGTAATTACGATTACTCCTTAAACAAATACCTTTCCAAATTCTCTTTCAATTCGTTTCCTAATTACACGTCTATCTTGGCTTCCGTTTTTCATATATTATTCTAAAATGATTATTCCCCAAACATTTCTTTACATTCTTCTTTTACATCCGGCATTCCGTTTTTTTCCTTTCGCTCTTTAATTTATTATTTTTGAAGTTTTAAAACAAATTAATTAAAAATTCAAGTAAACCATTCTCAAATACATATTAATAATTAAAACTAATTAATTATCAATATAAAATTTTACTCTGCCTTAATAAAATGGTGACATAAAGAGACTTTGTAATCGTAACTTTAATTACACTTAGTGTAAAATAAAAAAAATTAAAAAAATTCTAACTTCCTTCATAATTTATGTAAAGATTAATAACATCTGTTTAATGCAACTAATTACTATTGAATGAAGCCGACACAGTTCCATTTGTTTAGTCTAATGGTTACACATATAAAGTTATGTTGAATTTGTTGAGCTTTATTTGCTAATTACTAATAAACTATACTTAATATTAATTCATGATTTTGTTTTTTTCTTATTTATATTACCAGGCAATCAAAAAAAAAAAAAATGTTTTTCAAATTATCACCTAATTTTGTGGCCCATTTCATTCAAGTTTCATCAACTTGCACGGTGTCCTGATTTTATTGTTTCCTGTTTATTGAAACTCATTTTCTTATTCGTATCAGTTCAATGAGAGGCTTTATCATATCATTTTTTTCAAAAATCTTCGCTCTTAGAATTCTGATTGTTACCGATTTTATCGCTTCCGGATTCACAGGACATGGATATTGTATTATGTAAACCTAATTATAAATGTAATTCATTAAAGATATTACAAATGTATTCCAATATTAGATATACATACAAATAATTAGCAACATAATGGCCAGTAGTAAATACAGTCAAGATATTCTGAATGTGATTGATACATGTCACTTTACATAACAAGCTTAGTAATTATTAGTATCTATCCGTGTTCTACTATTGCATCGAGTTAGCTTGGATATTATAGTATTATTTCTATTCTTGCTGCAATTACTTACATTTCTAAAATGTCAGCTTAGCGAGCTTACAATTTGGTTACATTATATTTACTTTCTTTTTTTGTTAATGGTTAATATGCTCTTTCTATTTTTGCACAGATTGTATCTTAAATATCATTAAAGTATACAATGGTGATTAGAAATTTTTACTTTTTTATAGCTAACATTTAATGAAGTTTTTTTTTAAATTTGAAATTACCTGGAAATATTAGTATGACTTTCACTTTTATGGGAAAGTATGGTTATGAATAAAAAATTTTATTTCTACTTTCTCCAATTATAAAAACAATGGAGAACATTAAAGTATTCTTTTCTCGGGAAACATTTCGGAACTGAATCTCCAAAGTTTACGTTTGGGGGGGAGAGCTGGGGGGATGTTTTTAATTTTTTGTTACTTTAATCATTGACTTTGATCATAACTATGCACATGTATATAAAAATCTTGTATAAACACTCACATGACTTTCTCTTCCTGTAGTTTTCATAGAATTCGATTTATAAATTACCCACTTAAAAATTTCACATATGACTGAAAATGTATATTTGTTGCCTACCGAAAAGAAATTAGGCAAAAAAGCCAGTTTGCATTAAATAGATTTTCTTCATACATGAAAACACTTTAAATTCTTATTAACATTATATAGACGATATTAATTGGCCTAAACCAAGGGAGAAGGAAGGGATTAAATCAGTGGTAGCGCGCTAGACTAGCAACGCGGAGGTCCCGGATGCGAATCCAGCATGCTGCCCTTAGATTTTCTCTTCCTGGGAGTCACTACAACTCACTGTCTGGTGATGGGCAGTGTTGTCTATAGCTAGAGAACACTGTTTGGAGGCCGGCAGTGAAACTAAGAAGGCTGCGTGGGGCACAATAGATCTTTCAGGTCGCAGTGCAATAATCCCCTATAACAATCTACAATCTACAATATAGACGATAGAATCAAGATAATATTGAAATGCAACTTAAGAGGAAAACCTAACGTCATTGCTGCCCCCGCCCACCACTAATGAATTTTCCTGGAAAATGTTTCAAATAAAAGTTCTAGAGCTCTTTTTATGATCAGTGGACTAGTTGAAACCGTTTTCGAAAAAATAAGGAGCAGGAAATCCTGAAAAATCTAATCAGTAAAATGATACTTACTCGCAGCCGACCTATTTTGGCTAAAACCCTTACTTTCGCATTCTTTGCTGGCAACTAAACCAAATATCGTCTCAGTTTTGCAGTGATTTTCGTTTTGTTTTTTTTTTTCCAATTATGCTGACTCATATACACAGAAAAATGTCTAAAACCCACTTTTTTGAACTCAAGGTACTTTAAAACTTATTTTTTCATTAAAAGCTTGATATGGGAATTTTTTTGGCATGATCGCAATATTTTGTTCTTAAAAGTATTAAAATAAAGTAGAAATAGTTAGTTCTGGCAGATACAAACATAAAAAGCCAAGAGATGAATAACAACAAACATACTCAAGGAGGAAAGAAGCGATGGACTGCAACGCGGATAGAGAGGTCTGCCAGTTGCAGAAAATTGCAATAAAGATGTAGATATTATTAATGTTAATAGTACAGTAGTAAAAATGCGGCGATTTAAATTTATCTCGATAGCTCTGGCCGAGAATATCCCTAAGATTGACCCGGATCCCGAAAGTGGTGAATAGTTAATGATTTAATAACAATAATGTAGAAAATGTGTACACTACGAATAAAGTTCCTTTTCACATAAATACTGTTACGTAGATATTGTTGTAAAGGCCATTGATTGCCAGGAAGCCTACAGTCGGTAGAAAGGCAAGAACAATAGGAATACTATATGGCGCTATTATTACTTTACAGAATTATTACTTTACATTATTCTGTGAAGTGGAAATATAACATTTGTTGAATATATAGATAATGAAGCCATGCTATGACGGATAAAATCATAGATAATATTTCTAAGGTAAATAATGTTGTACCTAAACGTGGAAAAAAAAGTACATCAATTCTATTCATCAAGAAAGTGATTAATTATTTGTACATACTCGATTGAATAGGATCTTAATCATGGTCACCCAAATTTTTAAGCATCTATAATCAATTGACATGATTTTTCCGTCCAATTTTAAGTATATCACAACTTTATTAGTTTTTAGAGTGTAATTTGATAAGCTAGAAAAAAAATAGAGAAAAGTTTTTTTTTTTTAAGAGTTTCCTCAACCGAATATGTCCTTAAGTTTTTCCACCTCCCATTCCATTATCTGCTTCGCTACCCTTTCACCCACCATTCTAAATACATGCCAAACAATCAAAATTTTCTCTCCTCTATCCGCTCCAGAACATGATGCTTGACTTGCATTATTTCCTTTATTTCTTCATTCCTTCTCCTTTCCAGTTTCGAAACTCTAGCAGAGCTCTTCCAAAAATCCATCTCAGTTGCAAGGAGCCTGCACCTGTAAGCTTCAGTTAAGGTCCATGTCTCCATATAGCTTTCCATATATACTTTCCACAATTGCATTGTAAATTAACTTTTTCGTATCGTTCAGCATATTGCTACTCCACAAAACCGAATTCAGCATTCCAATAGCGCTCTTTGCACTGCTGATCCTTCGGTTTATTTCTGTATTTGAGGAGCCATTCCTTTCAATAATCGACCCTAAATACTTGAAAGAATCCACGCCCCTCATTATTTCTCCGTTTACCACAAGGTCTCCATGATCACTTCTTGTAGCCAGGTATTCAGATTTCTTGAAAATGACCTCCAAACCCCAATTACTATAAGCCTGTACCACTTTTCTGGTCATATATTCTATATCGTCCGGGTCTTGTGCGATTACTACTTGGTCATCTCCAAACAGTAAATTGTGCGATGAACATTCTCCTCGATACGCACACCCATTGGCTTGCATTTCATATCCCACTCTTTCAATGCAACTTGTATAGAGAAAAGACAAGCAAAAATTAAACAACTAGTGTAATGTGGTTAGAAAAACCCACAATTTCGAGAAATTATCCTTAGTATTCCTGAAAAAAGTACCTTATTATAGCGTTCTAGTTTGAAGGAATAGTTTAATCTGCAAATTTAATTAAGCTAGAGCCAAGTATAAGCATAATACAAAAACTTCATTCAGTTCGGTACTTCAAAAGCTGCGCAAAAATAACGTGAAATGACTTTGATCTACAAGTTAAGTATTAAATAAATATAATAAAATCTTCAGCTATTACTAAATAGAATAATATAGACTGTTTCACTAATTAAAATTATTTTTCATCAGAGACATTTTCCATGATAGCCTGTTTCATTTTGTGATGAACAACCGGTTTCGGGCGTTCGCCCATCTTCAGGATGCGTTTATCAGACAGAGTGATAACACAGACTTGCACAGAGCAAATTCAGTTTACATTTGTTGTCCCAACCACAACAAAATTATTTTTCAATCTATAATCACATATCATATTTAATTCCTTTGTTTTTCGCTAAATGATGGTGTAATATCTCTGTTCTGTTCTAAATAGAATTAAGGGTCCAGCTGGATTTGTTTTCCAAATATTATAATCAATTATATCTGCAGAATTGAAAAAGTATCACTATTATTTGATTTTCTTTTTTCTTTATTTTCATGCAAGATTTATTTTTTTCTTAAACTTTCATTATGAATGAAATTAAAGTTTAATAATTATAAATAATATATACAAATAAGGTTAATCCAAATAATAATTGCTAAGTATGACATCATAGAGATAAATAAACAAAATCCAACTCCACTTATTATCTTTATATAAACCAGATATATAGATTTTTTTTCTATTTATAACTCAGTGCGTAATGTCAGAATACTATCATTTCGTCATATGGGCGATGGAAAGAACAAAATTTAGGAATTAAATTAAGTATTTACCTTTTTCGTGTTTGTAATCAATATTATTATTCTCATACATTATAATAAAACTTTAACTAAACAGTTATTGCTTCCTCTATTTTGGCGCAAAAGTTTCTTGTCTCTTTTTTTTTCTGATGGGAATATGAATGGAAAGTACCGGCTCACAAACGAATCAACAAGAATCTATGACATAAACAGATCTTTGTCTTAAATACTTCCAATACTTCCACGTATCTTCTTAGTTTAGTTATTTCTTTTTTAAGTATATCCAATAAAATTATGGTATATTGAGGTCACTCACCTTGTTCTCTGATTGTCTGTAGGTCTGTGTCACATGGCCCGCATATACCACTAATGCTTCATTGTGCACACACTAAAACCCGCATGTCATGCTACAATACAAATGTACTTTCTGGATTGTATAAAAAAAAAGAAAAAGAAATAATAATAACTATAATAAAAGGTCCTGGAAGATTTAATATTTTCTATTTAAATAAGTAAGCATACTTCAATTGATCATTTAAATTAATTAACTGTGAAATTAGAAAAAAAGAAAGAAAAAAAAAACAATGTTTCATATCACACTGATCAAGTGTGATTTATCTCGCATTAAAGAATAAGCTCAATTTTCATTTTTCATAAGTATTGTAGCTGAAAAACAAATAGTCAAATAATACTATTATTTTAATCAAAATTAATAATAAAAACAAAATACTTTTATTTGCCCGGCAGTTTATTTCTGCCTTACAAAACTTAAATTCATAAATCATAAAAAATAGTACATAGTAGGCTTTCTAATAATCTGTTTGCTGTCTTTGATAGTCTATGAAGTCTTTAATTGTTGGCATGTTGAGCTCGCTGTGGATTCGCTCGTTAAATATAAACCACAGTGCTCCCAGGGCGATGCATAGCACTTTATTTTGGTAGGTTTGTAATCTGTACATTGCTGTCTGGCGTAAGCAGTGCAGGTCTGAGTACAGAGGTATGTAGTCAGGAGCATTGTGGTTTAAGTGGCGTCCGTCTGTTAATCAATGGACTGCTGTCAAGGGTTTGATAGGCTTGTCTTAATTTTAATGTTAAGTGAGGGTTCCAGATGAGTCTTGTGTCGAGCTGTTGACCAAGATCTTTAAGTGTTTCGTCTGGTTTCTTCCATTATATGTCATTGTTGTTAATTTTTAGTGTTTTTGCTGATTGTAGTCGTTTAAGAGTGCAAATTTTTGCCTGTATCTTTTGTACGTTGATGTCTAGCTTCTATTTGTGGAATCAGTCCGTTACCTAGTCTAGTGAAGTATGTAAGCTATCTATGGAGTCAATAAGGTTGCAGTGTCTTGAAAGGAGGAGGGCGTTGCCTGCGTAAGTAGCCAGAACGGAGGTATTGAATGTAGGTATGTCGTGTGTGTAAATTGTAAATAGGATGGTGTTAAGAATCGATCTCTGAGGGGCCCCGGCATTAATGTTTCGGCGAGTACTGAAGGTAGAATTTACTGTACCTCAAATGTATGTCCGCTTAGAAATCAGTATTGCTTGTAATTAAAGCGGTGCTTGGATGTAGTCTAGTTTGTAGAGAAGTCTGGCGTGCCATACAGTGTCAAATGAGGCGAGCAACGTCCAATGAGGCGACTGATGAGTACTATTTCTGTTCAAATCCGTTCACTATTTGCTCAATTATTCGTTGTAATTGCTGAGTCGTTGAGTGTGACTTTCGGAAGCCAAATTGTTGTGAAGGTATTGTTTTCTGTTTTGTAGGTGAGACTGCAGTCGCGTCAGTATTAGCTTTTCAAAGAGTTTTGAAAGTGTGTTAAGAAGGCTTATTGGTCGATAGCTGGTGGGAGCGTGTTTAAAATTAATAATAATTGTCAAATTTATATAAATATGATATACATATATAAAAAATTCAATTTTGAGCTTCGGTTTTTGGGATGTGGTCGAAAGAAGGTTTGGCCAAAAAAAAAGGGAGAAATATCTTTTACCGCAACTGTTTAATAATTTATCAATTATCCCACTAAAATCGGTGGAGAAAATGACTTTTCTTCTCAATTTTCTTTTTCTGCTGAAAGAAAATTAATTTCCGACGTGCCAATTTCATGATACTTTCATGACATTCTTTTTAAGTAAAAAAAAGTTACTTGGTTTTGACAAGAAGAATAATGTGGTGTCATTTTACTCCCTTACTTTCTGGTTTGCCCTTAAACATGTAAACGCGAGTAGCAACTGAACAAGAATAGAAAAATGAATTTATTCTCATGGTTAAACACTATATTTTCTCTGCAACAGCTAAAACTAGTTTAAAAAAAGAAATAAATGTGGTAAAACATGTAACAGAGAATGTTGTCCATTGAAAAGGGGAAGGTAACTTTCAGAAATGTTGTAGAAGATCATTAGGTTAAAGTTTTGCAAAATTATATAATATATTCTGGTAATTAATTAATTTCTTGCTAAATTAGTTTTTAAATGTTAAAACAAATCTTTAATTTAAGACTCTTTACTTCACCACGACATTATTAACATATTTTAGTAATTTCATACAAACGTTAAAAGTTGTTTCATTGAAAGTTGGCAACACTGTTTGTTTTTTCTTTTAATCTCTAGAAATTAAAAGTACTAAGTTTAGATTTTAGTGTAATGACAATTATATTAATCAGAATTTTCTAGAGCAAATACTACAACTGTAATAACTGTTAAAAACGTTAAAACGTTTGGCGTGATTCACGCCAAATTTTATTTATTTCTTAAATGAAGCTCTCCCAGGAATATGTGGTGAAAATGTCCCTCACCAGCAAAAAAAGTAAAAAAAATACTTTCTGCTTATAATGGGCTATTGAGAATAGTAAGGCGTTTTATCTAGATCGCACTTTACCGGGGTAGGTAAATGGATTGGTACACACGTTCCTATTTAAGTCATCCGTACGCTTTCCAGACCTCACGCCTCTGGATTACTTCTTTTGAGGATACCTAAAAAAAAAAAAAATAAAGTTTATGTAACTTAAAACCTGTCACCACTGTAGAAGAACTTAAACAGTATTTCTGAAGCTGCTAAGAAATAAGTCAATGAGAATTAAACAAAAAAAAAGAAGGCGTGCTGTGCTTATTTAATGATGGTGCCCATTTTGAACAACTAATGTGAATATGTTTTTGCATTTTTTGATTATAAATTAAAAAACTATCTGGAATAATAATAACCAGAAGGTGGAAAAGTCCTCCACATTCAAAATTGAATATCTCAGCGAATATTCAACTGATTGATAAAACATATTTGGAATCCTTGAAAAAATAAATTAAAATATCATTTGGATGTATTTTTTTCTAGCTGGCGTACTTTGCAATATAAATGGTTGATGCATGTTAAAACTGTCACCCGGTTCATATAAATTAAAAAAACTATAAGCTATTTAGATGATCAATAGGTGTCCTGTACTAGAAAGTTTATAAAATAGTCTCATAGAATTTATAGCGTTTAACGAGTGAATTTAATTTCCCCTTTACCATCATACTACAATGTCACTCAACAAGTAGCGCCACAACAACAGGGTCAGATGGTTTGATTGCCAGGGAATTTATTGATCGATTGGTTTAATACTATTTGTTTCATTGAACTGTATTGGGTTATATGCATAACTTATTGATTGCTTCTACTATATACCTCTTAGTAAACAGGTCTACAGTGAATAGTCAAATATAGTTCTAATCTGTTTTTTTTTGTTTTTTACATAATTTCTTGTAATTAATGAAGATTTACCGAACAGATTACTAAATAATTCTAAACATATCTTAATTATCACTAGAATATTTTTCTATTTTTTTTTTTTTTTTTTTTTATCTTCATTTGAAAGTAATGAAACATATCAGATCCAAAATAGAAAAATAAAGTGAAATACTTTTAACACTAAACTGAAGGGACCGAAATATTTTTTCGTGTTAAACGATAAAATAGCGGTTTGTTTTCGTCCCAATTTCTAGGCCATTGTATACGTAAAAAAATAAGTTTATGTATTAAAAATAACAAAAAAAAACACAAAATTCACCGAATTCGAAAAATAACTGAAATATTTTGACAATGGCGGTGCCTTTACAACTCAAAGATAAGCGGGAACCTAGCAACGATGGCAGCCATTGTTTATTTGTTCTGTCTAACAAAAAATTAAGCCAAAAAATCTGCGTGACGATGTGACTGCAGATAACAGATATATTTTGTTCGTCCGATAAAGTGAAATCTTTTCGTGTTAATCGATATTTGTTTCTTGTTAAAAGAAACAAAATATATGAAATTACATAGTACCTTGTCGGGACCGCCATATGATTTCGTGTTAATCGATTTT
Source organism: Triatoma infestans (assembly GCA_011037195.1). NCBI lineage: Eukaryota > Metazoa > Arthropoda > Insecta > Hemiptera > Reduviidae > Triatoma > Triatoma infestans. The sequence goes on along the minus strand of JAAEAF010002589.1, from coordinate 6,321 downwards.
TCATGTTAAACGTTTTCGTGTTAAACGCTTTTCACTGTATAAAAATTATTCTATTAAAAAAAAGCGCAATCAGCATTACTGGGCTGAATTGCAGCACCACATTCACTACTTGATCCCTGAAAACTAATGTGTAATACATGACTCTCGCCGCCATCTATACACAGTTCAGAGCAACTATATGTTTAGTAAAACATCCATGTTAAAAGAAAGTTTCATTTATAATTAAAAATTGTGATATTTGTAATATGTAAAAGTAGCGTGAGTGTTTCATATCACCTTTTTTTCATATAAAACATTAAACAGTTAGATAAGTGTAGTAGGCTGAAGGCTACGGCCTTTGAATTGATCTGGCGAGCAATACATTTCATTTACTTACAGTACTTCAGAAAAAAACTTTGTACAAAATTTATCATAACAAGAGTACAGTTTTCCAGGCATAAATTTTCATTTATCACTTAACCTTCTATATATCATCATCCTTTCTTTGCAGGCAGAAAATTCCAGAGTGCAAAAAAGAAAAAGGAAGAAAATTTCTTTTTATTTCTAATGTAATTTCAAAAGAAGTGGAATTGTGAAAATGAACAGTATGCCCTTATGTTAAGATTAAAGCGGGCCAGGAGATTCTAACCATTCCACCAGTATTTTCAATGATTCTAAATCAGCTTACAAAAAAACAATCAACCCAACCCAAATTGTGGAAATATTAAAACTATGAAATATATTTAGTTTTTTTTTAAGCCTTCAATAATAATTATTCACCTTTATTACCTTTAACTATTTCTTATTACTTTATTTATCTGTTTTAAGTAAAGTAAAGTAATACCTATTTTTTCAGGCGGGCTTAACGTCCAACTACCAAATAGGTGTCGTGGACGGGGGCGGAAGCACCTACTTTACTATTAACGTTTTTTAAACAAATATAAAATTTAGCAGTTATACGCTGGACTCGAACTGGCGTCCTCCCACTTACAAGTCCATGCTCATAACCACTACACCAACACCTGCCCCAATTTATCTAATTTAACTGACTTAGTAAATTTCTATAATATTTTGTAATCTTTCAAATAACTTTAATAAATATATTTAGGTTTTATTGATGTAATAATGTAATTCCAAGTGGATTTGCCGTCATCGTGAGCTAGAAAGTTATTTAGATATGAGTAGATTTAGATATAGGATTCTGCCGTAATGCCAGCCCTTCACATTCGATCCCTCCTTCCCAAGCTGTACTTTTTACATTGTAATATAAGGCGGAGCCATTTTTGGAGAGAAAAATACAAAAATCTGGAAAAAAAAAAAAAAAAAAAATCAGGTGTAAAACACTCACACAACTTTCTCTTACTCCAGTTTTCAAAATTGCTATTGACAAACTGACAAGTTTGTGTACCAAATTTTATGAAATTCGTTGGAGTTCGTTGAAAACTGAAAAAAATGTTCATTGAAAGCGTACTTTGGGTTTACTAATTTTCTTGAAACTTGGTATTTTGGTCATCTATTTATTTCTAATTAATTTTGTTTGGATAGTAGAATTGTATAATCAACTATGATAGCACTTTAGAGAAAAACATAACCCTACCTCTACCCCAAAAGCCCCCTTAAATGGACTCAACCAGAAGAAATGTTTCAAATAAAAGTTGTAGCTCTTTATTTATATGTGTAGTTCACATTCCTAATTTAAAGAATATCGTTGGCGCCGTTTTCGCGAAAATACTAGAAAAAATGGAAAATAGATTTCAGTAAAAACGCACTTCCGGTCAACCAATTTTTTTCAAACTCGGAATTTCAACAACACATTTAATTCTAATTAATATTATTTAGATGACAGAATTGTATAATAAATTGGAATAGCACTTAAGAGGAAAATCTAACCACACCCCTCCACCCCAAAAGGTCCCTCTTAAATGAATTTTCCCGGAGAAATTATTCAAATAAAAGTTGTAGCTCTTTGTATGTAAAGGTGATATACTAAGTTTTAAGAAAATCGTCGGAGCTATTTTTGAGAAAATTGTAAATAAGTAAAAAGAAAACAACTAGTAAAGTGGTATTTCCGGTTGAGGAATTTTGACAAACTGACAAGTTTGTGTACCAAATTTCGTGAAATTCTTTGGAGTACGTTGAAACGTGCCAACGTCAGTTTCTAAACGGAGTTCCAACTTCCTACGGTTTTTCGTTTTTGAGCTATGCTGTTCAAATACATACATACACACACACACACACACACAAACACACACACACACAGAACATTTACTTAAAACGGATAGTTCCGGTGAAAACTCGATATCGAAAACTTGACACGATTACAATAATTCCTCTTACTAGGAGTAAGAGAAAGTAAAACAAATTTAATGAAATCGCATTATTGCATTCGATGGATTTTGCCCGTAACCTTAGTTTCAGATATTCTGTACAACACACTCACACATTCACACCAATCACTAAAAACATTTTGTAAGAAAATTCTATTTCGAAACTTATTAGATAATCGCAAAATTTCTACTTCTTAGGAGTAAGAAAAAGTAAAATGGATATAAAAATGTAAAAGGAGGGAAGAAATATTCAGTAATATCTAAGAAGATGTTGTCCATTAAAAAAGGGGAAAAAACTATCTTCAAAAAGAATATTAAAATATTAGATTATTAAAGTTAAGCAATATTATATTATGTTTTCTGCTATTGACTTTATTGTTTAATTTATTTTAAAATATGATCAAACAAATGTCTAAATTCAATTTTACTTTAATTCAATATTACGAATATAATTTAGCAATTTCAACTAAATTTTTTAAATTTATTTAATTAAAAGGATGCAATATTGATTTTATTGATGAAAAATCTTTAGAGAGATTAATCACTAGGTAAACTTTTACCCACTGATTTTAGTGGAATAATTGTCACATTATTCAGCTGGTGAATAAAAAAAAAATTCTGGATTTGCTTTGTTTTAATTAAATTAAACGGAAATAAAAAATAAAAATAAAAAACCATAAAACAGAGAAGTGAACGTTTTTGTTTATTCATAACCAGTCACTGAGAGAGAAATGTGAGCAAATCATTAATGGAGTAGGAAGAAGAGACTAAACAAAACAAAACAACAATTGTCAGCAGAGGACAAATTTACAAAAACAGCCGCACTCTGTTAACCAACAAAAATTCCATCCACCGCCGGGTCATTCACCACTACATCCCCCAATGGAAATACATCATTTGTAAGCTAGAACAGGCAGGAAGATGAGAACACAGAGTAGAGTAAAAGAGAAAGAGTGCATTTGTATTCAGAAATGGTAGGTGGAAGGCTAGCAGTGAAATATGGACGACGATGACACTGTGCACCCGAGGTTAGTATTATTCCTCTTTACTTTATCTGCTAATATAAACTATATTTATTAATTTATTTATATTCTGAGAAAAGAGGGCGACTAAAATAATTACTTATCTAATCGTCTAGTAAATAGTATATAGAGAACAAATTAAACATTGTTCTAGGTCAAATATTGTCGCTAAATGAATAATGTTGTTCGGTATTTAATATAAATTTAAATTTGCCGCCAACAGTGTACAATAATTTTATTTCGGAGAGGGTATTGTACTGGCTTGATAATAATTTACTAATCTATCAGGCTGTGTCCTAAGTGTAGAGAGGGGGTAGTCCTATGTTATTCTCTTTCTCCAGTTAGTCGCCATGTAAGACTCTCTTGAGTCAGTCGCAATGTAAAGCTGTAATGCAGCACTCTTAGTAGTAAATGGGTCTATAGATTACTGCATGCCAGTTCGGTTGCCCTTAATTGTGAAAACCCAAGTTGGTCACTTCTGGTTTTTGCTGGGTAGTGCCAATAAACTGATCCCTTTGTCGAATAAGTTTTAACGGTTTTCCCGGCCTGTGAAAGCACATGGTTGCTACTTCCGGTTGAATTTCAATTATTATCCAGGGACTTCTTTCAATTATTATCTAGGATTATCAGCCAAGTAGAAGTGTATTGGTGAAGACTCAAGAGTTGGAGCGCATAAGAAGTATATCCTAACCCCTTTTTTACTCTCCTCTTTTCCCCGATATGGGCTAAGGACACATGGGTCTTCCAACATTGGCAACCAGGAATTCTGAGTTTTAAGGGAAGCCCCTTTCCTTTGGCTGCTTGAAAGTGATAATAAATATATTAAAGTATTCCCTTTTTGTTTTTGGTCCAGTTGCTTCTTGTGCAGTGGCCACAAAAGGACAAGAAGCACTATTTGCTCCTGATTTTTAAATTTAATTTATATATTCTTTTTTTTCCATATAATTATAAATTTTTAATTTCCTATTTCCTCAACATTTTATTAACAATTATAATTATATTATGTACAATCCACTCAATAGATTTATAATTAAAATAATTTATATATTTATAAATTTATGATTAAAATATATATTTAATTTTTGCTGTTTTTTATTAAACAGAGCCTACCGGAAGTATCTCACCTTAATATTATATTTTTTTATTTTTTCCTGTATTTACTAAACAAATGTAGTGGGGATTTTAAAGTAATATAAGAGAATTTGGAGAATTGAATTACAATCATGACTTCACTGATATCTTAATTAAAACAAAGATACTGCATAGAGTTTACAGTTTAACAAAACAAGGAGAAAGAGAAAGCATAGATTAGCGCTAGACTAAAAGAGCGACATTATAGATTAGGCAGGCAGAGTGTTGCCTTCTTGAAGGTTGTAGATACTATATCTTTCAGTAGAAAATTCACTCGCTTTTATGGGTGGTCGAGCCTACCCATTCTTCGATTCTGCTACGATTAAATAAGAGGGTCTTGACTTCCTAGGGTTTCACACTTTCCCTTACTGCTTAAATGGATGTATATTGATTGTGGCAAATTTTAAAAACCTCGATTTTACACCGGAAATACATGTCTTGCTGCTCGGTGAGCACGAAAAAATGTTTTTAGCCAATAGTTTTGTGCGTGAGTATTTTTGAGCAATGTACCTCAAAACAAAAACAAAAAAAAATCGAAATAAGCACAAACTTGATACTCCGCCACTTGCCTCAAGTACCACCGCCACGTGTGATATTAAAGTTCCGGACAATAACAGCAAATGTAACATTACTCGATTTTTTTTTTTTTACTTACAGTTTTTAGCGATTTTCTTAAAGACGGCTCTAATGATTTTCTTTAAAGTTCGAATACTATCTGCACACAGAAATAAATACCTATCACTAGGTATTTGAAACATTTACCTGGGAAAATTGATTTATGAAGATTTCTCGGAAAGCTGGAACGTTAATTTTTCTCCACCGAAGTGCCACTTCAATGTGTTACACACACACACACATATATAATAGTATAAAACTTTATGTACATTGCTAGAATTCCAATTTTAACAAAAATCGATCAAGCGGAATTGCGACTTTACGGATTAAGTCAATAAGTTTTCTCAACATTTTTTGTAAAAATCATAATCATTCCGTAGAGGAGTTTTTAATTTTATTATACATACTGGTAAAGGTATCAAGTTGATACGCTTTTTGGTTTGGAATAAATCGACCTTTCGCTCATATTACAACAGTTAACTTCAGCATAAATGATGTTTTAAGTGTTCGACGAAAATTCACGTGATCACAATTAAGTGAAGCCACTTTTTCTGAGAAAAAAAAATTAACAATAATCCATATTTTTAAATAGAAAGTTAATATAGAACTTCACAATAAATAACCACAAAAGATGAGATATGAGACTGGTAATCAAAGTTCCCTGACAGATAACACTTCAACATGAATTGGTTTCAGCGAAAAACCACATATTTTATTCCTAAATATTAATTAAAGCCAATTTCATTAGAGAGGAATTTACTGTTCATTTGGGATTAGTGATACTCCAACTTGACAGAACTAAAATTTAACCAGGAATATCAAGCTAATTTTGCTGGCTTGTATATCTACAAATTTTTTTTAGAGATACAAATTATTTTTTTAGAGATGAAATTTTTTATGGTTGGTAATTATCACAGCAGTGAGAGAAAATAATGAGGTCATATCAAATTTTCGAAGCTGAATTTTCACCGGAAATCAGTGTTTTGAGTTCCTTTAGTATGGAAAAAAGCAGTGTTTTTCACACTATTTGTATAAGAGTGTGTTTGTGTTTGTGAACGAAATATCTTTAAAAAAATCGTACGAAATATTATATTCCTTTTAGTTATCACCAAAGTATTAGGTGTCGGACAAAATAAATCAGCTGAAAGGGTATTTTTTTTTTCAAACTTTCTCGATATTCTGCTATAATGATTTTCTTTAAATGGTATTCAAAACGTCAGGTCTTAAAATTACAATGAAATATTTGT